>NIVC01001659.1:0-65000 GCA_002269645.1 Macrostomum lignano | reverse complement strand
GTTGCTGTGTATGAGATTCTGTAGCTATGGGTGAGATTCTGTTGCTGTGGATGACATTCTGTTGCTGTGTGTGAGATTCTGTTGCTGTGGGTGAGATTCTGTAGCTGTGGATGAGATTCTGTAGCTGTGGATAAGATTCTGTAGCTGTGGGTGAGATTCTGTAGCTTTGGGTGAGATTATGTAGCTGTGGATGAGATTCTGTAGCTATGGGCGAGATTCTGTAGCTGTGGATGAGATTCTGTTGCTGTGGGTGAGATTCTGTTGCTGTGAATGACATTCTGTTGCTGTGTTTGAGATTCTGTAGTTATGGGTGAGATTCTGTTGCTGTGGGTGAGATTCTGTAGCTATGGGTGAGATTCTGTAGCTGTGGGTGAGAATATGTTGCTGTGGGTGAGATTCTGTAGCTATGGGTGAGATTCTGTTGCTGTGGGTGAGATTCTGTAGCTATGGGTGAGATTCTGTAGCTATGGGTGAGATTCTGTTGCTGTGGGTGAGATTCTGTTGCTGTGGATGAGATTCTGTAGCTGTGGATGAGATTCTAATCAATTCGGCTGGTTTCTGATCGCTTAGGGATGAGGGCTCTGTCGTTAAGGTATTAGATTTTCCTCTTGCGTTGAGGGCGCCGGATGCCACTTTCGTGGGTTGGCACTGAGCGGCAGGCGCAGTTTCCTGTCTGTTTTCTTTTCTGTGGCTATTTTTACGTTCTGAACCGAGAACAGCTGGAATACTTGTAGAACTCAATCTGCACTGATCTGTCAAAAACTCCTTACTCCTAGCAGCATATCAATCAGTTTGGCTGTCCCTCAGTCCCATTCTCTGCGTAAATCATGTGCAGTTTCAGAGTCAGCTGTGCCCTATACTACTGTAAGTAGCTGCGCTTTTCAGTTGTTGCCGAATTCCTAGAATTTTACTTATTTTCTGATTAATCAGATATTTGTTTTGTTGCGGCTATGTGGAATCCGGCTCAGTCACTTTCAAGCTCGACTGACTGACTGATTGACTGACTGCCTGCCTGACTGACTGACTGACTGACTGACTAACTGACTGACTGACTGACTGACTGACTGACTGACTGACTGACTGACTGCCTGACTGACTGACTGACTGACTGACTGACTGACTGACTGACTGACTGACTGACTGACTGACTGACTGACTGACTGACTGCCTGACTGACTGACTGACTGACTGACTGACTGACTGACTGACTGACTGACTGACTGACTGACTGACTGCCTGACTGACTGACTGACTGACTGACTGACTGACTGACTGACTGACTGACTGACTGACTGACTGAAAAAAGAAAAAACGAGCGTTCGATCCCGAACTTGAATCAGCACGTCGCTAAGGCACAAGTTAAAAGTGCAAGTATATATACAAAATGGAAAAATTGCAAACAAATTCGTCATGAATCGCAGCACGTAACACGCTTGATTAAAACTTATCGTGGCCTTTAAAATTTGCAAAATATACAATAAATCATAAAAATTGAAACAAAACAGAGTTACGTAGTCCTATTCTCGCTAGTTAGCCCTCATGTGAGCTAACCCTCAGGTGAGCTAACCCTCATGTGAGCTAACCCTCAGGTGAGCTAACCCTCAGGTGAGCTAACCCTCAGGTGAGCTAACCCTCAGGTGAGCTAACCCTCAGGTGAGCTAACCCTCAGGTGAGCTAACCCTCAGGTGAGCTAACCCTCAGGTGAGCTAACCCTCAGGTGAGCTAACCCTCAGGTGAGCTAACCCTCAGGTGAGCTAACCCTCAGGTGAGCTAACCCTCAGGTGAGCTAACCCTCAGGTGAGCTAACCCTCAGGTGAGCTAACCCTCAGGTGAGCTAACCCTCAGGTGAGCTAACCCTCAGGTGAGCTAACCCTCAGGTGAGCTAACCCTCAGGTGAGCTAACCCTCAGGTGAGCTAACCCTCAGGTGAGCTAACCCTCAGGTGAGCTAACCCTCAGGTGAGCTAACCCTCAGGTGAGCTAACCCTCAGGTGAGCTAACCCTCAGGTGAGCTAACCCTCAGGTGAGCTAACCCTCAGGTGAGCTAACCCTCAGGTGAGCTAACCCTCAGGTGAGCTAACCCTCAGGTGAGCTAACCCTCAGGTGAGCTAACCCTCAGGTGAGCTAACCCTCAGGTGAGCTAACCCTCAGGTGAGCTAACCCTCAGGTGAGCTAACCCTCAGGTGAGCTAACCCTCAGGTGAGCTAACCCTCAGATGAGCTAGCCCTCAGGTGAGATAGCCCTCATGTGAGCTAACCCTCAGGTGAGCTAACCCTCATGTGAGCTAACCCTCAGGTGAGCTAGCCTTCAAGTGAGCCAGCCCAAGTGAGCCAGCCCAGGTGAGTCAGCCCAGGTGTGCCAGCCCAGGTGAGCCAGCCCAGGTGAGCTAGCCCAGGTGAGCAAGCCCAGGTGAGCCAGCCCAGGTGAGTCAGCCCAGGTGAGCCAGCCCAGGTGAGCCAGCCCAGGTGAGCCAGCCCAGGTGAGCCAGCCCAGGTGAGCCAGCCCAGGTGAGCCAGCCCAGGTGAACAAGCTTTCAAGCGAGCTCCACCTCGTCCGAGCCGTCGGCCGCCCGGGCCACCTGGTCAGTCAGGTCCCACAAGACGCTGTCCTCAGTGAAGTCATTGTCCACCAGCGCCACCAGCAGGTAGGTCTCGGCCACCGACTCGATCAGGCGGCGGCTCGGCGAGCCCTCCTCGTACAGGCGGCCCCACTCCTCCGTCCACAGGGCGAAGGCCTCGTCCCGCCAGGCCAGGAAGGCGGCGCCGTCGCAGACGGTGGGCTGAGCGACCTCCGAGGCGGGGAAGACGCCCCAGGTGAGGGCGATGGGCTCCGAGAAGTTCGCCAAGTTGACGTTGCCCGACCGGTCGGCGATGTGGAAGCTCACGCGGCCGCCACCGTGGCTGCTCAGTGCCGACTGCAGGGGAGGTGAAGATGCGTCAAAAAGTGGGATTCGAACCTGAGATAGCTGCTGAGATTTGCTTAAAATCCTTGACTAGCCGAGTTCAGACACTCAGATAAACTGGCCGAGTTCAGACACTCAGATAAACTGGCTGAGTTCAGACACTCAGATAAACTGGCCGAGTTCAGACACTCAGATAAACTGGCCGAGTTCAGACTCAGCACTGCCCTGCTCAGCCGAGCTCGAACTGCCGCGGCTCACCTGCAGCGCTGGCAGCCGGCGGCCGGGCAGGAAAAACTCCAGGTAGGCTCGCTGGTACACGAAGCCGCCGGAGCCGCCCCAGCCGTGCACCGGGTGGTCGCTGCTGGCGCCGTTCACCCGCAGCAGGTGGTTGGTGGCCAGCAGGCCGCGCTCGCTCAGACCGGCCAGCCGCTGCCGCGCCTCCGCCGCCTCGTTGGACTCCGACGAAGACGGCAGCGGCTCCTCGTCGCCCCAGGGCAGCCGGGTGACTCGGACACCGTCCGGGCTGACTGGTTTCCCGGACAGGTGGCTGGCGAACACCCGCCAGATGTCCGGCTCGCTGGTTGGCTCGCTGCCCCACATGCGGAGCCGCTCCTGCTTGCTGGCGCGGACTGCGGGATGGCGGTGGCTAACTGACTGACTGACTGACTGACTGACTGACTGACTGACTGACTGACTGACTGACTGACTGACTGACTGACTGACTGACTGACTGACTGACTGACTGACTGACTGACTGACTGACTGACTGACTGACTGACTGACTGACTGACTGACTGACTGACTGACTGACTGACTGACTGACTGACTGACTGACCCAGGGTTCGAACCCGGCCGGACTCACCAGTCAGGTAAAACAAATAATAGTCCCTGAGCTCGCCAATCTCGGCACACTCGGAGCCCCACCGGCCGTGGGGATAATCATCCCAGTGCCGGGTCCGGTGCACGTAGCTGGTGGGCCGCCGGGACCAGAACACGGGTCGCACGGCCTCGGCGCAGCGCTCGTAATTGGCGGACGGTTGCCATGGCAACGGCCGAGGCAGATCCTCGCGCCAGAGCCCGATGTTTTTCAAAATGCGGATGGTCGCCGCGTCCCGGTTCAGCGTGTAGAAGTGAATGCCTGCGCGGGGGTATTTTTGTACTTTTAGAGTATAGTTGAAATATGACCGTAAAAAATTAGGTCGAGATTTTCTAAGAGAGCCGGGAACTTTGCTTCCTTTCTAGGAACGCCGCAAATTTTGCAAACTTGCGAGTTAACCTCTGATAAGCTTGAGTTAACCTCTGATAAGCTTGAGTCAACCTCTGATAAGCTTGAGTTAACCTCTGATAAGCTTGAGTCAACCTCTGATAAGCTTGAGTTAACCTCTGATAAGCTTGAGTTAACCTCTGATAAGCTTGAGTTAACCTCTGATAAGCTTGAGTTAACCTCTGATAAGCTTGAGTTAACCTCTGATAAGCTTGAGTCAACCTCTGATAAGCTTGAGTCAACCTCTGATAAGCTTGAGTTAACCTCTGATAAGCTTGAGTTAACCTCTGATAAGCTTGAGTCAACCTCTGATAAGCTTGAGTCAACCTCTGATAAGCTTGAGTCAACCTCTGATAAGCTTGAGTCAACCTCTGATAAGCTTGAGTTAACCTCTGATAAGCTTGAGTCAACCTCTGATAAGCTTGAGTTAACCTCTGATAAGCTTGAGTCAACCTCTGATAAGCTTGAGTCAACCTCTGATAAGCTTGAGTCAACCTCTGATAAGCTTGAGTCAACCTCTGATAAGCTTGAGTCAACCTCGGACAAACTTGTAGGTCAATCTTTTGTCTTTAGTTGGCCATGATCTAGACTTGACACTTGCAAGACGAATTTCCAAGAAAGCGCATCAGCCATTCTAATAATTAATACTTTTGATTTCGGGAAACTATTACTACCATGGTCCCAATACTCGATGGCCGACTGGGTCTTACCGTGCACCTGGCCGCTCTGCAGAAGCTCCTGGCACATCTGCGTGCACTGCGCGATGCCGTAGTTGCGAATGGCCTCGTCGTTGTCTCGGATCGGCTCGATTACGCGCAGCATGCTGTCCGGGACCGTCAGCTTGGACAGCTTGACGATGTGGCGCAGGGACTGGTAGCCCTGCACGGGAAGCACGCCGGGGATGATGGGGCAGTCGATGCCGACCCGCCGGCAGTCGGACACGAAGCGGATGAAGTCGGCCGAATCGAAGAACAGCTGCGTGATGATGAACTCGCCGCCGGCGTCCACCTGCGTGAGGGGGAATTCGAGTCTGCTCGTGACTTCGGGCCGGTTGCTGAGTCTGAGTCAGCTGAGACTCTGAGTCAGCTGAGTCAGCCAGTAACTCAGTGGACACACAGCTCGGTTTTCTTTTCAACTATCAGTGCGCAACTTCTATCGCACACCCTATAAGAAAATTGCTTGAAATTCTGTACTAGCTACTCTTAGTAGCTTAGCAGCTACTCTTATTCTTAGTAGGCTATTTCTTAGAAAGATCAGAAGTCAGACGAGTTGATTTAGTTTGGTGAAAAGAGATGGAGAAGGGAGAAGAAAGGGGAGGAGGGAGAAGGGAGGAAGGGGAGAAGGGCGGAAGGGGAGAAGGGCGGAAGGGGAGAAGGGAGGAAGGGGAGAAGGGAGGAAGGGGAGAAGGGAGGAAGGGGAGAAGGGCGGAAGGGGAGAAGGGAGGAAGGGGAGAAGGGAGGAAGGGGAGAAGGGAGGAAGGCGAGAAGGGAGGAAGGGGAGAAGGGCGGAAGGGGAGAAGGGAGGAAGGGGAGAAGGGAGGAAGGGGAGAAGGGAGGAAGGGGAGAAGGGAGGAAGGGGAGAAGGGAGGAAGGGGAGAAGGGAGGAAGGGGAGAAGGGAGGAAGGCGAGAAGGGAGGAAGGGGAGAAGGGAGGAAGGGGAGAAGGGAGGAAGGGGAGAAGGGAGGAAGGGGAGAAGGGAGGAAGGGGAGAAGGGAGGAAGGCGAGAAGGGCGGAAGGGGAGAAGGGAGGAAGGCGAGAAGGGAGGAAGGCGAGAAGGGAGGAAGGGGAGAAGGGAGGAAGGCGAGAAGGGAGGAAGGGGAGAAGGGCGGAAGGGGAGAAGGGAGGAAGGCGAGAAGGGAGGAAGGGGAGAAGGGAGGAAGGGGAGAAGGGAGGAAGGGGAGAAGGGAGGAAGGGGAGAAGGGAGGAAGGGGAGAAGGGAGGAAGGGGAGAAGGGCGGAAGGGGAGAAGGGAGAAAGGGGAGAAGGGAGGAAGGGGAGAAGGGAGGAAAGGGGAGAAGGGAGGAAGGGGAGAAGGGAGGAAGGGGAGAAGGGAGGAAGGGGAGAAGGGAGAAGAGGGAGACAGACAAGTACAAATTTGAGCAGAGAAACCCAAGAATTAACAGCTGTGAGCAGCTGTGAGCAGTGACTCAGCCATGTGCTCAGCACAGAACCCGCCCCAACCTTCTCCTTCAGCCGGCGCAGGTCCTCGGCGTAGCTGGCGGCCTCCGGGTGGCCCGCCGGGTAGCCGGCCACGCCGATGCAGAAGAAGCTGCCATAGCGCCGCCGGATCAGCCGCACCAGGTCGCTGGCGAAGGCCGGGCCTCCGCTGGCCGCGGCTGAGGCGCCGCCTGGGTTGCCGTCGGCGTCTTCGGGCAGGTCGCCGCGCAGCGCCAGGATGTTTTTGAGTCCGAGCGACTTTGCGCGATCCAGCACGCGCACCAGCCGGGCCTCGGTCTGGCCGACGCAGGTCAGGTGCAGCACGGTGTCGATGCCGCAGTAGTTCAGCATGGCGGAGGCCACCTGGCGCAGGGCAATGAGGCGGGAGACTGCAATTTAGATCCTGTTGTAGAGGCGTCAGGGAAACGCAAACTGCCCAGGGAGACAGTATGCCACAGAAGAATACATAAAGCTTTAGGGAGACACACAAGGTGCCATGGAGACACACAAGGCTCAATGGAGACACAAGATGCTAACGAGACACAGGGTGCCATGGAGACAGAAGGTGTCATGGAGGTGCAAGGCGCCATGGAGACATACAATATGCTAATGAGACACAAGTAGCCATGGAGACACAAGGTGGCATGGAGACACAAGGCGCCATGGAGAAGGCGCCATTGCCATGGAGACAGAAGATGCCATGGAGACACAAGGCGCCATGGGGACACACAAGATGTCAATGAGTCACAGCAGGTGCCATTATTGCGCTAGTAAGGCACAGAAGGCGCCAGGAAGACACAAAAAGGCGCCATGGAGACACAAAAGCACTCAAAATGCTACATGGAGAAGTAGAGAAGGCTGGATGTTATTCTTAAATGTTAAACAAAACCAGTCCAATTGAGAGACTCCAGAGATTCTCACCGAGGTAGATGAGGTGGGCGAGTCGCCCGCCGGGTTTCCGGCCGGGTGCCAGGTGACGTCGCAGAACAGCGGCCGGCCCCTGGCGAAGCTGTCGAACTTGGAGACGAGGTTCACAGCGGCCGCCGGGGTGCGCGGCGGGAAGAACTCGCAGGAGAACCAGCGCCGGCCCTTCTCAATGCGGCGGCGGATGCGGGTGGCCAGCGGGCGGTACTGGCGGCTGGTTGGCGGCTGCGGCCGCTCCTGCTCCTCCTGCTGGAGCTTCTCTTTAGCCGGCATCTTGGCAACGGAGCTCGAGTTTTCTGGCATGGCGCTGAGTTCTCTAGGAATGTATATTGCTTTGGTTGAGAATTTCCTGACTGACTGACTGGCATTTATAGCTGAGAAAATTAGGCCAGGCGAAGGATTTCCACGCTGTCTGGGGTAGCGGAAAATTCTTCAAAATCAAACTCAGCCACCCTCTCCCCGCTATTTCTTTTTAGGGACTTGCGTTTCTAAATTTAGAACTTATCTGAGCGGCCGAGGGGCTCCCTTGATAAGCCCCTGATTTTCAAGATAACCGCAATGTACATTGAATGTATGTACACTACATTGTTTGCTGGGCAGGAATTTCCCGCCTCGCCTCGCCCGCGTGCAACCCCCGCTCAAGGTCGGGGGGGGGGGCTGATTTTCATCCGATCTAACGATGCGCTCGCTTGCGAATGGAAATTCCCCAACTAATTATCCGAACCAAAGTGGAGGCCCCGGCATTAGTGACAAGTGACTGATTTTTACTCACAATGAAGCTTCAGGAAGGCTTAAAGTTATGTTCACCCTGAAGCTTTGAATCAACTGCTTTTCACCCTGAAGCTTTAGGGGAATCAAATTTTATTCACCCCGAAGCTTTAAGGGAATCAACTGCTGTTCACCCTGAAGCTTTAAGGAAATCAACTGCTGTTCACCCGAAGCTTTAAGGAAATCAACTGCTGTTCACCCTGAAGCTTTAAGGAAATCAACTGCTGTTCACCATGAAGCTTTAAGGGAATCAACTGCTGTTCACCCTGAAGCTTTAAGGGAATCAACTGCTGTTCACCCTGAAGCTTTAAGGGAATCAACTGCTGTTCACCCTGAAGCTTTAAGGAAATCAACTGCTGTTCACCCTGAAGCTTTAAGGAAATCAACTGCTGTTCACCCTGAAGCTTTAAGGAAATCAACTGCTGTTCACCCTGAAGCTTTAAGGGAATCAACTGCTGTTCACCATGAAGCTTTAAGGGAATCAACTGCTGTTCACCCTGAAGCTTTAACGAAATCAACTGCTGTTCACCCTGAAGCTTTAAGGGAATCAACTGCTGCTTACCCTGAAGCTTTAGGACTCCAGCTTTTACTCACCTGAAGCTTTCAGGGGTCCAAAACTCTGCTCAGGGGTACTAACTCCTAATCTTACTCAACCTGAAGCTTCAGGGTCTGCAACCCCTGCTTGCCCTGTAGATAAGACGATTCTTTGCTTTTCAGACTGTGTGTACTAGCATTCAACCCACAGTTCTTTGCAAAACTGCTAAAGTCAAATTGAGAAAGAAAAACTTTACCGCCCAGTACTTTCCGTCTGCGGCAACTCCTCGTGCAGAATTTCTCCGCAGAGAACCGTTGAAAATATTGTCAAATAATTTTAACGGCCAAAGTCCAGCTGGTCCTCACAGACTGGATTCGTATTTGATTAGAAAAGGGGTCGGCAAACTTACATGTATTACCTTATTAAGGCCAGATAAAGAATCCAGCTCATAACTGCGAGCCAGATGAGAGAGTAAAGGAGAAGGAATAGAGGAGAGAGAAGAGGAAAGAACAGGAGAGAGGAGAAAAGAGAGGAGAGAGGAGTGAAGAGGGGAGAGAAAAGAGATTAGGGGAGAGAGGATAGATAAGACAAAAAATAAGAGAAGGGAGAGAGAGAGTAGAAATTAGGGGAGAGAGGAGAGATTAGGGGAGAGAGGAGAGATGAGAGGAGAGGAGAGATAAGGGAAGAGAGGAGATGGGGAAAGGAGAGATGAAGGGAGAGGAGAGATGAGGGGGAAGAGATAAGGGGGGAGGAGAGATGAAGGGAGAGGAGAGATGAGGGGGAGGAGAGATGAGAGGAGAAGAGAGATAGAGGGAGAGATGAGAGGAGAGAATAGAGAAAGAGAGGAGATGTGAGAGAAGAGACGAGAGAAGAAAGAAGACATAAACCTTGAGCTGGCCAGATTGTGAAGTTGCAAAGAACCCGTTAGCCAGTTATATAGGGTTCATTGCATGTTTGCATGTTTGCATGCATGGAGTTTGCCGAGCCCCTGACTGTAGAAGAAGCCGCAGTCGCTGGAAAGCCGGGCCTCTGAATGATAAGACAGCTGGGAGTTGCGCTTGCTCCGTTAGTATTCCTCCCAGCGCCTGGCGATTCCAAAACTGCATGGCAGCAAGTTCTTATCTGATTTTGAGAACGGATTTTTAGCAAATTTTTAGCGAACTTTATAAAGTTACATTCGTTTTTGCCTACTTACATGCTATTGCCAGTAGTAATTATATGTGGAAGCAAGCATCAATTTTAGTTGATTTATTTTTCTAAAATCGATCACACACACACCTACCGACAAACCATTTTTAGTATATAGACTAGCAATCTACGCCCCCTGTTGGGGGAGCCAACAAGGAATGTACTCGTACGTGACTTCTGACCTCAGCCTTTGTGTCTTAGCAATGCCCCCAAGCCTTGCCATATCAGCAATTCCCCCCGTAAGCCCTGAAGCATCAATTTTAGCTGATAAGGAAAGGTAAAATGATAATAAAATCGATAAGTTTGTTAAACTGCAGGTAGAGTAAAAACGAAATAGGAATATTTGACCAAAATAGTCTAACTGACATGACAGTCACATGCAGTTAGTGACATTAGGAATGCACCCGATGATGATGGTCTCATACACAGAACAACTAACAAAGGAGCCAACACTGTTGGCCAGAGCATGGGGGGGTTCCAATTCCCAATCTGGATCATACATGCGCAACAGTCGGCCGAGTCGGCCGATCCGGCCGACCGATTTGGCGGCCAACTAAGGAAGTCGCAAAAATGCCCACCCGAAAAAACACCCAAGTAGTAGTACTAAGTAGCTGACGAGGCATTTTGGCTTAATAAGACAGTTATAGTTACTCCTGCCGTTTACCCAAAATTGCGTTAATTTTGCTTTAGGGTTTTTTTTACATGTAAGTCGCAATTTTGGCCAAAAACTACGTCGCATTTTTGTTAAAACTAAGTCGCACGGCCGACCGAATTTTGGAGGTTTCGCATGTATGATCTGGATCGCCAATCTGGAGCGCCTGCTTGCGCGCCGGGAAACCAAATTGACTGAAGAGGAGAAAGAAGAAGGTGCCAGACGGTGTTGACAGAACTCGCAGTTCATATCGCGGCCAGCCAAGGTTTGCCAAGCGCCTCAAATATGGAGTACAAGCTGTTGAAACCCGCGGATTTTGAACCCGGGGAATTTCAATCCCCGGAACTACTTTTGCATGTATTCTGAAATCTAAGGTCATACACAAACAAAAACTTGTTAATAGTTAGTAGGATAGAGGTAGACATAAAGTGGACACATTCGTGTAAAATTAGGATTTGAGGCAAACATTGATATTGTTGGCTGGGGTACTGCACAGAATGTCAGGCAATGTCTGTCTGACTCTAAAACATGTATTGGCAAACTCTGGCCTCTCTGGCCCCTATGTCCCTTGGATCCTTTAAAATTTCTATCGTCTCTTCTGTTTCCTCTCTTCTCTCTCGTCCCTCGTCTCTCCTCTCTCTTCTCTCCTCTCTCTTCTCTTTCATCTCTCTTATCTCTTGTCTCTTCTCTCTTCTCTCCTCTCTCCTGTCTCCTCTACTTTTCGTTTTCTCTCTCCTCTCCTCTCTCCTCTCTACTCTTTCGTTTTCTCTTTCCTCTCCTCTCTCCTATCTTCTTTCGTATCTTCCCTCATCTCTCTTCTCTTTCATATCTCTTATCTCATCTCTTCCCTTTTCTTTTCTCTCTCCTCTCCTCTCTCCTATCTTCTTTCGTATCTTCCCTCATCTCTCTTCTCTTTCATATCTCTTATCTCATCTCTTCCCTTTTCTTTTCTCTCTCCTCTCCTCTCTCCTCTCTACTTTTTCGTTTTCTCTCTTCTCCTCTCTCTTCTCTCTCCCCTCGTCACTCGTCTCTTCCCTCACCTCTCTTCTCTCTTGTCTGCGTTTTTATCTCTCCTTTCTCTTCTTTTATCTTTTCTTTCTTATCTCTTCTCGTTTCTCTCTGCTCTGCGCTCTCTCTCTCTCTCTTCTCTCCTCTCTCCTCTCTACTCTCCCCTCTCATCGTCCTCACTCCCTCATCTCTCCTATTATCTTTTATCTTTTATCTTATTCCCTCTCTCACCTCTCCTCTCTTTTCGAATAGTCTATTCCTTCTTCTCCCCACTCTCAACTGCCCCTCAGCCATAAGCTGGATTCTTTTCTGGACTTAGAGGTAAAAGTCTGCCCATTCCTGCTTGGAAAGCCAGTTTGTGGGACGTAGCTCGTAGTACTCTCATGGTTGTTCTCATGCTTTGATCACGTCATCTTTCTTGCCAATTTGCAGCCCTGAAAGGAATTTGTGTATCTTCAGCTCCACTGCAGTCTGCATCAGTCTAACAACCAAGGAAATACGCATTTCTTAGGAGGCCATTTAAAATTTACACAGTAACTTTAAAAGAAACCTAAAATTTCCATGGTGTGCCTAATTTAGTAGGGTTTTATTGCATTGCATCGCATCGCCTTTTCATAAATCTTTCGCTTTTACAAACCATGCTGGATTCCCTCGATTTGCCAATTGCCATCCAGTGTTAAACTGCTGCAGAGTTTGCCAATACAGAGGGGAGGGCAGTGGTTAGAATTTCTCACTAAACTGTTATGGCTAAACGTAGCCTCTCCACTCTCGGGGTGCGAGAAGGCTATAAAAAAGTTATTCTAAAACACTGTACATTTGCTATGTACATTCAGCCCTATCGCCTGACCCTTCGTCTGGCTCTGGGGCAATGAGTGAGTGAGTGGCACAAACAACAGAAAAAGCAGACAAACTTCACATGCTTACAGTTTCTTTTTCGGTTGAGTTACAGAGTTGAAACTTTACACTTAGATAGAGAATGGGTCAATGAAGAATTGTGTCAAGTTTGAAGTCAATCGCTTTACGTGGAGCAAACTTATGGCAGCTGAAAGTTAGTCAATTTTGAAACCCTTTTACACATCTGGGCCCAGATCAGGAGAGGCAGGCGGGCGGAGGTTGGGGTGGTTGCTACGCTGAAAAAAACAGCCTAACTTTAAAAGTGCACAGCACCGCTCAGGATTAACTTTGAGATTTGAAATTTTACACGATTGTGTCAAAATAGTTGAAAATTGCCTGTGTCAAATTTGAAGAGAATCGGTAGAAGTGGAGCGGCGCTATGGAGGATTTAATGAAAAAATTGCGCATTTTGAGCAGTTTTTTGCACTTTTAGGTAGGAAGACTCAAATTTAGGAAATTAAAAGGTAGCCTAAGACATTCTCCGTAGTAAGTTTAGGGTGGGTGTAAAGTTTGGTGTAATTTGGTTGAGCGGTTTGGGAGTCCATAGCGATCAAAATTGTCCACACACACACACACAGAGTTTTGATTTTTATAGGTAGAGATGTTCTCTCACCTCTCTCCCCTTGTACTCCTCTCTTTCCCCTTTTTGACTCAGGAGGACTCGATCCTTTCTTCTTTCTTCTCGTCTCTTCTCTTCCCTCTTCTATACTCTCTCCCCTCTATTCTCTTTTCTCGTCACTCCGCACTCTGCTCTCTCTTCCTTCATCTCTCATCTCTACTCTACTTTCTCAAATTTCCTTTCATCTCACTCATCTCTACAATCTCATCTCTTTCCTCTCTCCTCCTCTTCCCTTTACTCTATCATCTCTCCTTTGTCCTCTCATCTCTCTCAACTCTCTCTCTCATCTCTATCTTCTCTCTTCTCACTCGTCTCTCCCCCTCTTATCTCCTCCCCTCTATCCTTTCTAATCCCCCCTCTCGATACTCTCATCTCCTCTTTGTTCTCTCATCTCACTCTTCTCTACTCTCCTCTCTCATTGATCCTCTGTCTCATCTCTCCCCTCTTCTCTCTCCATCTTCTCACCTCTACTATTTCCTCTCCCTTCTCTCTCCCCTCCTCTCGCTTCTTCGTACCATATTCTCTGCTCTCTCCTCAACCTCCTCGTACGTCTCTCCTGTTATCTTCTATCTTTTCTTTTATCCCCTCTCGCCCCTCCTCCCTTTCTAATAGTCTATTCCTTTTCCTTTTCAGTTTTCACTCTCATCTGGCCCGTAGCCATGAGTTGGATTCTTTATCTGGCCTTTGAGATAAAAATCTGCCGATCCCTGCTTCGAAAGCCAGTTTGTGGGACGTAGTACTATCATAGTTGTTATCATTTCTCATGCTTTAATCACGTCATCTTTCTGGTCAATTAGCAGCCCTGAGAGAAATTTGTATATCTCCAGCTCCACCACCACAGTCTGCAGCAGTCTAACAACCATGGAAATACGCATTTCTTAATCTTAGGAGGCCATTTAAATTTTAAAGTTACCTTATGCGAATTTTATTGTTAAAAGCTTCATGCTGTAACTAACTGATTTAGTAGAATTGCGTTGTAATCAGTTTATTCATTTATTTTTCCCTATTTTTACAAACCATCCCACATTGTCTTGACTCTTGATTTGCCATCCACAGTTAAACTGTTGCAGACTTGTCTATACAGAGGACAGTGGTTTGAATCTCTCGCTAAACTGTCTCTCCTCTCCACGCCTCTCTAATCGCGGTCGCGGGGTACAGAGAAGGCAATTAAAAAGTTATTCCAAAACACTGTACACTCGCTATGTACATTGAGCCCTATCGCCTGACCCTTCGTCTGAGCTGGGGGAATGAGTGAGTGAGCGGCACAAACAACAGAAAAAGCAGACAAACTTCACATGCTTACAGTTTCTGTCCTGATTGAGATACAGAGTTGAGACTTTACATATAGGCAGAGAATGAGTCAATAAAGAATTTTGTCAAATTTGAAGTCAATCGCTTCACGTGGAGCAAAACTATGGCAGCCGAAAGTTAGGCATTTTAAAACCTATTCACACCCTTTGCCCAGATCGGGAAAGAGAGGCAGGCGGGCGGAGGTTGGGGTGGCTGCCTCGCTGAAAAAAACAGCCTAACTTTAAAAGTGCACAGCGGCTTTCAGGATTAACTTTGAGATTTGAAATTTTACACGATTGTGTCAAAATAGTTGAAAATTGCCTGTGTCAAATTTGAAGAGAATCGGTAGAAGTGGAGCGGCGCTATGGAGGATTTAGTGAAAAAATCGCGCATTTTGAGCAGTTTTTTGTACTTTTAGATAGGAAGACTTGAGTCTAGGAAATTAAAAGGTAGCCTAAGACATTCTCCGTAGTAAGTTTAGGGTGGGTGTAAAGTTTGGTGTAATTTGGTTGAGCGGTTTGGGAGTCCATAGCGATCAAAATTGTCCACACACAGACAGAGTTTTGACTTTTATAGGTAGACGAGTGGAACTCCTCCTCCGGAGGAGATAGGGGAAGAAATCCCATCACCGGAATTCCATTCCCTGAAATCCATCAGCTGAAATCCCATGACTTAAACCCCATCTTCCAAATCGTCTCCAAATACTCTGTAAGGCCTTTCAAATATCATATCTTGTTTTCCATGTTTGCAAAAACTGACTGCCATTGTCTAGACTCAGAGTCTTCTGTCTCCTCTCTCCTCTTTGCTATCTCATCTCTAGTCTCTCATCTGTCCACTCTCATCTCTACTGTCTTATGTATCATCTCTCATCTCCCAACTCTGCGTCCTGCGCTCTCATTTTTCTCCTTTCTCCTCTCATCTTCTCCCCCTCTCTTCTCTTCTCTGTAATCTCTTCTGTCTCTTCTTTTCTCGCTCATCTATTTTCTCATCGCATCTGTAATCCCACCTCTCCCATATCTATTCTCTTTTCTACCATCTCTCCTCTCTTCTCTGTTCACTTCTCTCTAATCGATCTTATCTGACTGACTGAAGGTGGCGAATCGATTGAGCTCCTCTCCACGAAACAAAAATCTATTAAAATTCTCTCTCATTTTATCTCTACCCCTACTCCCTTATTTATCACTTTTCTCTTATGTTCTCACTCATCTCTTTTCTCATCGCATCTCTCATCTCTCCTCTCCTCACTACTTTCCTCTCTTAACTCTCTCATCTCTGATCTTCCATTTATCTCCTCTCTCCTCTCTCTTCTCCTCTCGCTTCTCTCTCCTCTCTCTCATCTCATCTCTACACCCTTATTTACCTCTTCTCCCTCGTCTTTCGTCTGTACCCTCTCCTGTCTCTTGTATCTCCTCTCATACATGTATCTCTCCTCTTCACTTCTGTCTCCTGTCTCCTCTCTTCTTTCTTATCTCTCCCCTCTTCTCTCCTCTCTCATCTCTCATTTACTCTCTCATGTCTTTACTCTCTTATCTCTCTCCTCTAACCTCTATCTTTTCTTTTTCTCTCTCCTCTCTGCTCCTATTTTTCATATCTCCTATATGCTCTCACCCTTTCCTTTCTTATCTCCATCTTTCTTCCTTCCTTTCTACCATCTCTTATCTCCTCTCTTCTCTCTTTTCTATCCTTTCTATTCTCTCTTCTCTCCTCTCATTTTCTACCTTCTCTATTCTCTAATCTCTTCTCTCCTATTTTCTCACTCTCTTTTCTCATTGCATCTCTCATCTCTCCTCTCTGCACTCTTATCTTTAACCCTCTTCTTTCTCCTTACTGCTTATTTCTCATAACTCTCACATTTTTTCTGATCTTTATTCTCTCTCCCTTCTCCTCTCTCTTCTCTCTCCTCTCTCTCTTCTCTTCTCTCTCCTTCGTTCCCGCCTTACTCCCCTCTTCTCTCCCATCTGTCATGTCTAATCTCTCCACTCATTTCTACTGTTTTCTATCATCTCATCTCTCTTCTCTTTTCATTCTTCTCTTTACTCTCTTCTCTGACTGATTGAAGATGCCAAATCCATCAAGATCCTCTCCGCGAAGCAGAAATCCTGTCCGTGCAACTGAAAACCATCGAAATCCTCTCCTTGAAACTTAAATCCATCAAAATCGTCTCCATACAACAGAAATCAATCATAAATTATCTCCGCGAAACAGAAATCCTCTCCGTGAAGCTGAACATCATCGAAATCCTCTCCGTGAAACTGAACACCATCGAAATCCTCTACACGAAACAGAAATCCTCTCCGTCAAAATTAAAACATTGAAATCGTCTCCGCTAAACTGGACTCAATCGAATTTTTTGACGTCAAACAACTCAACTCTCCGGATTCATTGGTTAGGGTTAGGGTTAGGGTTAGGGTTAGAACGCACAGCTTCGTGTTAAAAGGCACTGATAAAAATATTGAACTAATTGAATCAATTCATTGCGCAACCGATTTCACAGTCAGTCAGTATCAGTCTCAGTTAAAGTTCACAAAACATTGCGCAATCTAAATCAACCCTCCAATACACAGCAGCAGTGAGAAGTTGAACCCTTCCCCAACTTTATCTATTACGTCTCGCAAAACTGAGTACAATTTTTGCAGAAAGTTAAAAGTATGGAAATAGTTTTTTAAATGCGGTGCTTTTTCTTTTCATATTTAAAGCAAACAACTTATATCCCAGAACTCAGCGTTGCAAGATCTTTCCAGCAATATAAGTCTCTCCTCTCAAAGTTTAAAACTCAAGGAACAGTTAGCGTTTGAAATTTACCGATTTCCCGACTGCTTGCTAGAGAAGCTCGCAATTCATTGAATTTCACTGCTAAGCTAATACACAGGGATGCCTATGGAGAAAAAAAGGCGCCAATAATAAAACCAAATGAATCTCGACACAGTCCTATCTATCTGTTTACACTGTACAACTGCTATGTACACTCAGCCCAAGCCCAACCCCCCGTTCTGGGGGAAGCATTAAATTTAACTGAACCCTACAACACGCGGGGGTTTTATTTGCATTGAACCCAGAACACGCGCACCCACCACCCCTCAATACACAGCGGCCCGCGGGCGGAGGTTGGGGTGGCTATTTTTACAAACTGGCTTCAGCCCCAGGCAGAGTAGCCAAAGAAGGTTATTGGGGGTTAAAAAAGCAGTTTTCTGCTTTTTTAGGGATGTTAAAATGTGAAAATTAAAAATTAAAATAGCCTAAAGCCTGCTCCGGAAAATTTGCAGTTTTCCCATATAAGTTTCAACGCTGACTTGGCAGAATTGTAGGAGTTCACTTACTACATACAGACAGACAGACAAACATCGCGTCAGTTTTAGTATAAGGGGAGAGGAGATTTTGATTTTTATATGTAGAGATAATATATAGGATTTCACGGCCGTTAGGGCGCTGCCACTGGGGCACCGAGCAGACTCCATCCACCCCCTCCACCGAAGCGTAAAACCTGGAAGAGCTGCGTGTGGGGAGAAATTAGAGATTGAAAACCCGAGCATTCGGCCTTCCTAAGCCACGGGGACGCGCAGCTCAAATTTTTCGCAAAAAACTTGACAGATTTCTGCCAGTTCGGCTCAGCCCAGACCACCGGCTGAGACGCTTACGTCATTCATAGATTTTTTGTTGACTCAAATTTTTCTCCTCAGCTCGACGCTTAGCCCAGATTTGCAGATCCACGCTGCTAAAGTGGCCGTTTATCTTTGAGCCGGTAATTTGAGTCGGATTTCCTGGGGATGGTCTCATCGACTCAAATAAAGTGAAATGAAGAAATTCTGCCTATTTTGTAATTAACAAATTTATTGTGCGAGGATTCGGTACACAGCTGCAGTTTAGGCATGATTTAAGCAAGAGCTGCGTTGTCCGGGATCTTGAAGTGCTGCGCGTGCCATGAGGTATTCGAATACAGGTTGAAGCGCAGTGAGCAGACAGAGCTTGCAATCAGCATAAATATGAATTGCTGAGACAGAAAAAAGTGCATAAATATTGTGGATCAGTGGGTTTCGGATGTACATGGCTACCTACGCGGGTGAAAATTCAGACAGAGTCTGTATGCATGCGGGTGAACATTCAGATAGAGTCTGTATGCATGCGGGTGAAAATTCAGATAGAGCCTGTATACATACGGGTGAACATTCAGATAGAGCCTGTATACATACGGGTGAACATTCAGATAGAGCCTGTATACATACGGGTGAACATTCAGATAGAGTCTGTATGCATACGGGTGAACATTCAGATAGAGCCTGTATACATACGGGTGAACATTCAGATAGAGCCTGTATACATACGGGTGAACATTCAGATAGAGCCTGTATACATACGGGTGAACATTCAGATAGAGCCTGTATACATACGGGTGAACATTCAGATAGAGCCTGTATACATACGGGTGAACATTCAGACAGAGTCTGTATACATACGGGTGAACATTCAGATAGAGTCTGTATGCATGCGGGTGAACATTCAGATAGAGTCTGTATGCATGCGGGTGAACATTCAGATAGAGTCTGTATGCATGCGGGTGAACATTCAGATAGAACCTGTATACACGCGGGTGAACATTCACCCAGTGGAATCAATCAAGTGCAGCAGGCAGCACGCGAATGAAGTCTCCAAGTTCCGAGCAGCAGCAGCTAAAAGGCCAAAAGGCCGAGAGGCCGGTCCCTCATCAGAGAGCCCGCAGGTTGGCGGCTAACGAGCCAGCCAGCACGGCACTTAAGAGCGCCGAAGTCGCCGCAACTTCCACGGTGGAGTCGCCGCCGTTGCCGCCGCCTCCGCTGCCCCTGCTGGCGCCTTCGCCGACGACGCTGGAAGCGGCTGCTGGCTTGAGCGGCGGGCAGGCGGCTTCGGGGTCGTCAGCGGCGGTGAGGTGCAGGCGGCAGTCGGGTCCAAGCCGCGCCGCGCAGCCCATCCGCGGTGGCGAAGGCGGCGACGTTGGAGCTACGCAGTCAGCGATGCCGCCGCCGCCGCCGCCGCGGCACCGCGCGCACGGCTGCTCGGCGCTGCCCACCCAGCGAGTGAAGTCGCCGGCCCAGCCGCCCAGCAGCGCCCACTCGCAGGCGGCACCGTCTCTAGCGCGCAGCCCCGAAGTCGCCAGGCTGATCAGCGTCTGGCTGACGTTGCGGCCCGCCAGCAGGCGCCAGTGAAGCCGCGGCAGCTGTGGGCAGCGGAGGGCCGCCGCCTCGTCGCAGGGCAGCCGCGGGTCCCAGAAGGCCACCTGGTGCAGACGGCAGTCCACGGAGCGGCGGAGGCGGCACTTGCCGGTCAGGCGCGGGTCCGCCGGCTCGGCGTCGGCCGGCGCCACTACGCGCGACCTCCAAAAGCCGCCGGCGCCTTCCTCCTCGCTGACGCTGATGGTGGCGCTGACGCGCAGGCAGCGGCCCGCCAAGGTGTAGTCGGTGCGGTTGCCCCCCGGCAGCGCCCACACGCAGCCGTGCACCGCCGTCTGTCGCAACTCGACCTCCTGGCGCACGACTTTCCCTCCCACGCGCTCCGTCAGGCTGCGGCGCGGAGGCGGTCGCTGGGCGCAGGCGGACGCGTCGTCAAAGGAGCTCCGGTCTCTGGAACCGGCGGCAGCGCGGGCGCAAAGGAGGATGGTCAGGAGTAGCGGGAGGAACTCCAACGGAGCCATCTTGCCAGTGTGCTTCTAGGAGCAAGGCGGGGGACGGGAGATTTTGCTCCGTCTGACTGGGCGCCGGTCCTGCCTAAGCGAGCGAGATTTTTTTCTCGGGGTTTCCTCGGCAATGAGGTGGGCCTGGGGGGGGGGGGAGGGCGGCAGCTCCCATTTGCTGCCTCTCATTCTCACCCACTCACGGGGTTGTGAGGGGTTGTAAAATTTGGAGAAGGGATATTTTCCCACTCCAGCCGTAGCCCATTATTCTTTCCAGCTTCTCTCCAGGAGTTCCAGATCTTGAGTCTGGAGCGCCACTCCAGTGCGATATTGGGATGGGATCGAGTTCGGCCGGGCTAAATCAATGCAATTTTAAACCCATCAATTTGCTACTTTTACTGGCCTGACAAATAATGACAAGTAAAACGTGACTTTTCAATAAGTAGGACTGAAGCTTGTTTGCTTGTGACAAGCTTGAAGCTTGTCGGTAACAACTGAGTATCTGGGATGCTGGTACAGCAACTGAGGATCTGGGAGGCCGGCCCAGCAGCTGAGGATCCGGGAGGCCGGCCCAGCTACTGAGGATCTGGGAGGCTGGTCTAGCAACTGAGGATCTGGGAGGCCGGCCCAGCAGCTGAGGATCTAGGAGGCTTGCCCAGCAGCTGAGGATCTGGGAGGCTTGCCCAGCAGCTGAGGATCTGGGAGGCTTGCCCAGCAGCTGAGGATCTGGGAGGCTTGCCCAGCAGCTGAGGATCTGGGAGGCTTGCCCAGCAGCTGAGGATCTGGGAGGCTGGCCCAGCAGCTGAGGATCTGGGAGGCTGGCCCAGCAGCTGAGGATCTGGGAGGCTGGCCCAAAAACTGAAGTTTCCAGCAATATGCATGAGTCCTAAGGTAAATGTAGGAGCTTCCAACCCAGTTTTGCATCCCGGATCTCCCTGGCACAAGTCACTCCCGACTCAAGTGGGCCGGCCAGTCATCGGGGCTGGAGGGGGGCACTCGAAAATGCGGCTACTGAGGGGGGGGGGCCAGAAGGGCCGGTTATGCAACCGCAGCCCCATCATTTTACTTTCCCGACTCCAGGCGAGAACCGAACCGCCCCCATGCAGTGCAGCTCCCCTCATTCTCCCACTTTCGATGTTTGATCCCCTCCGCTTTCTTCCCGCCCGACAATTAGCAGGTTTGAGCCTCCCCCCCCCCCTAGCCTCCGTGGCAGCCAGCTTCATCAATTCGAGTTTCTTTCGCGCACCTAGAAGGCCGCGAAGAATCTTGAGAACTGAGCAAAAATCCCCGGGATTCGGGCCGCCTTGAGCACCGGGAAGGGGCTGAAGGTCTTGACTTTGAGCAGCCGGGCTCTTGTGACTTTCAGTCTTTCGCGCTGTGTCCCGAGCTGCCCTGATGAAGAAGGCACCCCGGCTTTGCATTTTCACTTCCTTTGCCCGGCTCAAAGCTGGCCTGTGATCGAATGCCGGCGCTTTGATTGACAGTTTCTAGGAAAATCAGACTTTTTCTCTCAGCTCTCAGGCTGCCTGCCTGAGCCCCGGCACTCGATAGATTTTCTCGCCTCACCCGACCCCTCTTTGAGCTCTCGAACTTTCGGCGAGAATTTAGTTGAATAAAAGCTCTGAACCATTCTGCAGTGAGGGGGTCGGGAGGGGTCGGGGAGGGTCACAGACCTTTTAAGTGTCCCCGCGCCGCCGCTTTTTCAGTTCGCTGGCGACCTCGCGCGCTGGACTGATCGAATTTCGGCGGGGCGGCCTCGGCGCACTTCTGCGGCCTGCCGGGCTGATAAACTGATGAGGGCGGCCGATTTCACGCCGAATTCAATTTCGCTGGCGCTGACGGACTGCCGATTGTCTCACCCGGCCCGGTGAGTCACGGCCGACCCGCGCCTCATCTCTCAGCTCTCCCAAATGCCGGGTTGAATCCAATTTCACCCAGACAACGGAGTTGCGGCTTCCGTGACCCGGGGGGGGAAGGCAAGGAAAGGGGCGGGGAAGCCAGCCGCAATCTTCCAATCAGTCTTTGTCCAGGTCCTTGTGTCTTTGTCCTTGTCACCAGCCAGCTTTCCCATTCATTTCCTGCCCGGGCGCGCATTACCGGCGCCGCGACGCCTCAGCCGATTTCCCGCGTCAAAACCAATCGCCAAGTTCCCCACGGAGGCGGCAGGTTCCGCTGTCAGATGCTGTCAGATGCTGTCAGATGGTCTCACACTCCGCATCGCAGAGTTTGGCTGTCCGTCTGCGTCTCGAGCGAGCGGGCTGGCAGTGGCTGGGGGGGGGGGAATTCCCCAGCTCAAGTAGCCGCAGGGTTCGGGCTGCGCCAAATCCAATTACAGCGCCGCCAAAGTCCCCGCAGGCTGCGCAGCATCGCCCCCCCCCCCTGATTGCGTCATCCATCGACTCTCCGCCTCAGCATCTCATTTTCTGAGCGCTATTCGACGGCGGCGATAGGTTCGACTGCTCGGCGAGCTCCAATACTCGAATATTTCGCATAAATACGAAAAATGCAATTTCAGTGTGGAGGCATTGCGCCAGGCATAGTCCAGGCTATTGATGGATTATGATGATGAAGCTGCACTCAGCAGCTGGCTGATTATTGAATTCCTCACTGCCAATCTAATTGCTGCCTACTCACTCACTCACTCACTCACTCACTCACTCACTCACTCACTCACTCACTCACTCACTCACTCACTCACTCACTCACTCACTCACTCACTCACTCACTCACTCACTCACTCACTCACTCACTCACTCACTCACTCACTCACTCACTCACTCACTCACTCACTCACTCACTCACTCACTCACTCACTCACTCACTCACTCACTCACTCACTCACTCACTCACTCACTCACTCACTCACTCACTCACTCACTCACTCACTCACTCACTCACTCACTCACTCACTCACTCACTCACTCACTCACTCACTCACTCACTCACTCACTCACTCACTCACTCACTCACTCACTCACTCACTCACTCACTCACTCACTCACTCACTCACTCACTCACTCACTCACTCACTCACTCACTCACTCACTCACTCACTCACTCAACAGTCCATCTCTAGCCTCACGTGCCGCAGCCACGCATGACAAGCAGAAATGGAGCACCTGAACTGCCTTTTTATCCCCATAGCCTCTTCCTCCGATCCGGCTCTCCTCTGCCCCACCCCTTCTCCTCTTGGTCTCCTCCCACCTTTGTGATCCCCGCAGATTTTCCCCTTTATTGCCCGCACGCGACTCCGTTGCACAGGGAATTTCCTGCCCGCCGATCCTCCAAGATTCTCCGCTGCCCACAGAGGCGGGGCTGGGGGGCCTCGGACGATTTGCGGGGATCAGCCGAGGACAAAGGGGGGAGGAGACAAGCGGCGGCCCCGACTCCAATTACCAGAACCTGCCGTGTAGTTTATCAAAGGCGACCTCACGAAAATCTCATAGCAAAGGCCCAGTGAGTCATGCTCAACATGGGTGCCGAGCTTTGGCGCCACCTGAGTGAGAGCGGAGGTGACTTCTGCCTTTATGGCCGCTCAGGCTGCTCCCGCACACCTGGCATTGAGGTTCTGCTACACTGCTCAACTCCGTTGCGTAATTCGGGATGCATGGAGGTGAGGCGCCTCCCAGGCTGAATATTGAAGACAGCGAGGTGGACTCAATTCGCACTACTGCTCCAGAACCAGCTGCAGTAGTAACTTTCAGCTTTTAGTGACACACCGAATTTTGAATTTTGGTGGGGAAAAGAAATAAAGTAATGTGTCAGAGTTGGGATGTGTCAGAGTTGGGATGTGTCAGAGTTGGGATGTGTCAGAGTTGGGATGTGTCAGAGTTGGGATGTGTCAGAGTTGGGATGTGTCAGAGTTGGGATGTGCCAGAGTTGGGATGTGTCAGAGTTGGGATGTGTCAGAGTTGGGATGTGTCAGAGTTGGGATGTGTCAGAGTTGGGATGTGTCAGAGTTGGGATGTGCTAGAGTTGGGATGTGTCAGAGTTGGGATGTGTCAAAGTTTGACCTTAGATGAGGAGAGATGGTCTGGGATCAGCCTGCATGCTCCTCGAATCAAAACAGGATTGTTTGCTGACTTTTGCCACCACTGCGTATCCAAGTTTTAAAAGTTCATGTCTAAGAGAAAACTATTTATCAATTTTAAAAGACAGACAATCGCCAACAAAAGTGTTGATAAAAATTTTGAGCAGTAAAATCTGGTTGAATCTAGAATGTCAAGATCAAATTGCAATAGCTGACTGCTGTAGACCCGCTGATCTGAAACTCTGTAGAAGATAAAACCACTTCTGCAGCAACCTGCGGGCAGGTGAAGCTTGAAAAATATTGAACAGTGAACCGAGATAACGGCTGATGGCCTCTAAAAGTAATGCGCCTTATCGAAGCAGCGGCAGAAAGTTTCAAATGCAGACGGCGAGAGAGAAAATTCTCTCTCTACTGTCGGAGGAGCTGATAGGGGGGGGGGGGGGTGGCGCGGCCTGACCCGAAGGCGGCTCCGAGCCGAGTGGTGCCAGCTGGGCATCAGCTGCGGCTCCGCTTATCTGCAAGATGCGTGAGGGGGCCAAAAAAGTATTCTTAAGCATGTCAGTGCGCGCCACTTGAGATTTGGACCGCTTGAAATTCCCTTAAGATAAGCGACAGGCCACCCCAGAGAGAGTTTTGTTGCCACCGGTTGCTACTGGCAACCGCTACTTGCCCCCGTGGAGGCGCTGCGCTTTTCTCTCTGATCGAACCTGCCTGATGGCTGGTGTTGTCAATGGTTGCTGTCTTGGCTAACCTTAGCGAAGTCTTTAGAGTTGTGCTTGCTGCCATATATGAATGCTCAAAACTGCCGGCAAAGCAAAGGTGTCACTAAACGTGGTCCCATTAGACTTGGGATTAAAAAATGTAGAGATGAAGTGCTACAGAAGAAGTGAAACTTGACACAAGGACCAGTCTTTGTTGGTAATTTTACTCACAAAAAACCACCTCACTAAGAAACGGAAATATAAAATTTATAAAATTTATTTGTTTCGTTGGAACATTGAAGAGTTGGTCGTTGGAAAAAAACAGATTATCAATTTCTCGAATTAGTTTACCTATTAAGCGCGTCTCAAATAGCCTTGTTTGAAACCGATATGTATAGATATATAAATAAATGTATAAATCTAAGAACGAGCTCGTGCAGTGCACTCTACATTGTTAGTTAGAAAGTCAAATCCGCTCAGTTTCGACTGCTCAAACCGCCAGCTCAGCCCAGCGAGTTGTACTTGATCAGGAGCCACACCAGCGCGCCCAGCAGGGCAACATTGCTGATGAGCAGGGGGATCATGATGGCCAGGGTGGTGGCGTTCACGACATTATCGCAGATCCCCGCTTCATTTAAGGTCAGGTTAGTGTGAACGTCTCGGACTACGCGGACCTTCGGGACATCCTCTGGTGCTGGGGCTAGCGCCGTTGACTGGAGACTGTTGACGTACTTCAGCGTCTTGTCCCAGAAGCCGCAGTCATCGCGGTGAAAACCGTATTTGATGTTGTAACCGGCGCTTGAATCGGCGGTGAAGTTGTGGTAGTACTTCTGGCTGATGTTGAACTTGGCCCAGACCCCGTCGTTGTCCCTGGGCACCGGGTCCCCGGTAGCCACGAACCTGGACAGGTAGTCCATCATGCGGACGGACAGCTGGGCCTGCTCAGGCGACACGATCGGCGCATCGTCGGTCGGGTTTCCGAAGAAGTAGTACGCGTCCGAGCCATGGGAGGCGCCGACGTAGTTGGGTGTGTTGTCTTGCTCGGAGAACACGTAGAAGTAGATGTCCACCGACTGAAATAAGTAGATGGATGTTTGATACAAGGCGAACTTGGATGGAAACTGAATCATTATTGTTCGCAGGAGTCCTTGTATACATGTACACACACAAAAAAGCGCACTGAAGGAACCCTCACCTGACCGGTCACCCGCGTAGAAAGATCCGCGAACTCGTTGGCTGCGCAGACGAACAGGCGGTCCGAGGCGGCATCGAGCCATCGCCGGAAGTTGACTTCAGCGGAAGGATTGCTAAAGCTGGTGAATCTGTCAGTCATGAACTTGCGGGCGGCGGTAGACATGATGTCCGGCTCTCGCTCGTAGGTGCGGAAGTTGTCCTCGATAACGCTGCGGTACTTGGCGGGATCCTGAAGATCCTCCTTTGACCAACCCTTGTCACGAAGCGATGACTCTACGTAAGTAGCGGCCTCTGAGTTTGTGAAGCCAATAATTAGCTGCTTTGGTTCGAATCGGAGGCCTCGCAGCGCCACAACTGGGTCCTCCTTGATGTAGTCACCGTCGATCACCGGGGGAAACTCAATACCTTGAAAATCCTTGATGAACTCTTTTTGAGCATTAATCAGTGCCTCGGGACCCACTTGTCGCAAGCACTTCAATGCTTCATCAAGACCGAGTCGATCAGGATCGCAGTTCAGCTTCTCCCTGGCGAATTTTGCGTGAAGCCTCTCCACGTCGGTTGTGCTTTGGCGCACCGACCAGAAGACCATCGGAGAGCCGCCCAGCATGACGGCTCGCTTGAAGTACGTCTTCGTATTGTCGTTCAGCATGTGGTACCCGACGGCTGCAGCTCCGGCGTCCAGACCCATCAGCGTCACCGTCTGCAGGTTTCCTCCGAACCTCTCGATGTTTTTATGCACGAACTCGAGTCCCAAGGCCTGATCCTTCAAGCCCATGTTTCCAGGCGCCACGGTAGAGCTGAGTCGAAGAAAGCCGAGTACGCCAAGTCGGTACTGGAGACTCACGGTGACGATCGACTCGTGGGCTGTTAGAACGCGGCCCGAATTGATTTCTTCGATGATGGAGCCGGTCTCGAAGCGGCCTCCATGGATCCACACGAGCACTGGGTAGCTTCCGGGGTTCGAGGAGGTTCCGTTGTACGGCGTCCAGATGTTGGCAGCGATGCAGCTCTCCGACATGGTCTGATAGTCTCCGCTCGCTCCGGGGTCTTGGTAGCACCTGCGGTCGAAATCGAGAACATCCTGGACGAAGTCCCACTTAGTGAAGACGGGATGAGCAAATCGAAACTCTCCAGTGGGAACCTTGGCAAAGTTGATGCCGAGGAAGGAACCGATGTGTACCATGTTTTTGTCTCCAGATCCTTTTGTCTCAATCACGGCGCCTCTGATAGGGCCTTGAGTTGTGGTGACGTTGAGGTACCGCACGATGGTGAAGTTCCTCTGGGCAGAGACCGCCGCGGCTGACAGAGCCAGCAGCAGCAGCAGGGTAGTGAGGGCCGATGCCATCGAAATTGCTGGTATTGAGTGGCGTTTCCAAAAGTAATTTTTGTGAAACCAAATGCGCCTCTGAGCGAAGACCAATATGTCTACTAAGGCCTTATCAATAAAAGTTAAAATTCTAGTTGCCTTGGTTACTAAAAACAAACTTACAGTATCTAATCAGCGCAGAAATATTAGCAGCGTTCGCCCGAGCCAGAGGCCGCGGAGCTGATCCAGAGACCTCTCACACCACACAGACTGGCCATGGAATCGACCCTCACTACCCTGCTGCTGCTGCTGGCTCTGTCAGCCGCGGCGGTCTCTGCCCAGAGGAACTTCACCATCGTGCGGTACCTTAACGTCACCACAACCCAAGGCCCTATCAGAGGCGCCGTAATTGAGACAAAAGGATCTGGAGACAACAAAATGGTACACATCGGTTCCTTCTTGGGCATCAACTTCGCCAAGGTTCCCACTGGAGAGTTTCGATTTGCTCACCCCGTCTTCACTAAGTGGGACTTCGTCCAGGATGTTCTCGATTTCGACCGCAGGTGCTACCAAGACCCCGGAGCGAGCGGAGACTATCAGACCATGTCGGAGAGCTGCATCGCTGCCAACATCTGGACGCCGTACAACGGAACCTCCTCGAACCCCGGAAGCTACCCAGTGCTCGTGTGGATCCATGGAGGCCGCTTCGAGACCGGCTCCATCATCGAAGAAATCAATTCGGGCCGCGTTCTAACAGCCCACGAGTCGATCGTCACCGTGAGTCTCCAGTACCGACTTGGCGTACTCGGCTTTCTTCGACTCAGCTCTACCGTGGCGCCTGGAAACATGGGCTTGAAGGATCAGGCCTTGGGACTCGAGTTCGTGCATAAAAACATCGAGAGGTTCGGAGGAAACCTGCAGACGGTGACGCTGATGGGTCTGGACGCCGGAGCTGCAGCCGTCGGGTACCACATGCTGAACGACAATACGAAGACGTACTTCAAGCGAGCCGTCATGCTGGGCGGCTCTCCGATGGTCTTCTGGTCGGTGCGGAACGACACCAGCCTAGTAGAGAGGCTTCACTTGGACTTTGCCGTCCGTCAGCTCAGCTGCCCTCTTCCGGATCAGGGCGACTTCAATGCCACAATCCAGTGCCTTCGTGAGGTTTCCCCCGAGAAGCTTGTCAACGAGCAGCTTAACTACAACCGTCTGTTCCAGGGCGTCGAGTTTCCTCCAGTCATCGACGGTGACTACATCAAGGAGGATCCCATTGAGGCCTTCCGTAATGGTCGTTTTGAGGGGATGAGTCTCATGATTGGAGTGACGAATGCAGAAGCTGCTGTGTATGTTGAGCGCAGCCTGGAGTCGCAGAAGCTCACACAGGACCAGCTGGCTGACAGGGCCACTTATGAGAGAGTTCTCCGGGACCAGTTCAGGTACTACGAGAGGCAACCGGACCTACTGAGCGTTACTGGACAGAATGTGATGTACGACCGACTGACGGACTTCGGAAACCCATCGGGACCGGCGCAGTACAAGCGGTGGCTGGATGGAGCCTCTGATCGGCTCTTCGTGAGCGCTGCGAACGAGTTCGCCGAGAAGATGTCCGAGAAGAACCAGGTGAGCTTATCTAGCATCTGTAATATCGCTTTAACTAGTCATGCAACTCTGAGCAGTGTATGATTGCAGCATTTTCGAACTATTTTTTAATGCAGGGAACGTCGAACGACGTCTACTTCTACGTGTTCTCGGAGCAGGACAACACACCCAACTACATCGGCGCCTCTCACGGCTCGGACGCGTACTACTTCTTCGGAAACCCGACCGACGATGCTCCGATCGTAAAACCCGAGCAGGCCGATCTGTCTGTCCGCATGATGGACTACCTGGCCAAGTTTGTTGAGACGGGCGATCCCGTGCCTAGGGACGAGGAGGAAGTCTGGGCCAAGTACAACAGCAGCCACCGGTTCTACCACAACTTCACTATCGACCTTGAAACTTTTGCGTCGAGCTACAACGTGCCGTATGGCTTCCGACGTGACGACTGCGGCTTCTGGGATCAAACGCTTAACTATGTAAACACTCTGGTTGAGTCTTCTCCCACCACCACGGCCATGACCTCGACAACGACCTCGACCACGACCACCGCCACGACCACGACCACGGACACAACAACGGCTACGCCTGAGCCCAGCACAAGGCCACCGATTGGTCCGGTCCCCAGCTGCAACTTCGTTTTCAACACGGCCGCGGCAATCACTCTGGGCGTTTTGCTGCCCACGAACCTCCTCACCGGGGCCGCTCTGGGCTTTTTGTTCTTTAAGTACAATAAGGCAGTGAAAGGTGTCACTCCTGTGTGATCTGAAATTCAACCAGGAGAAACTCTAAATTGCAGATAGTTAGCGACTCTAGACTCTTACTATATATACAAGTTGATTATTTTAATTTTTCAGCAAAAATGTCTAATTGGAATAACAAGAAAGTTTATACTGGTTTTCTTATGAAAATATACTTTTTAAGAACTTTAATTGGCTCAGTCCGAAGTTTTCATCTGAAAGACCATACGAATACTTCTCGAGGTGCTTATCTAAGACTACTTGATTATTGACTGTCGTTCAGGTACCAATCTTCTTATTAAGTAAAAAGTTATGTATACGGCTCCGGATTCCATCAATGAGCTTGGCTACAAGCGGTCGGTTGCCGATTTTGCCCTATTTAATTTGCGTCTTAATTTTATGAATTTGTTCAAGAAGAAAATTGTTGCGGTAATATACCAATATGGATGGGCTGCTTAGGGCAGAAATGAGCGAAACGCCGAGGCCGATTTGTTAATTTCTGCCCGTAGCAGCCCATCCGTATATTATAGCATTTTCCAAGCCAGTTGAGCCTAGGAGCAAGCAATTTAATCCTTATTGGGAGAATCAAGCTATTGAAGAGATACTTGCTTTTCATTGTAATTATACTTTTACCCAGACGCAATGAAAAAATATTTTGGCCATTATTCCACAGTTTTGATGTGTACCATAGACATTTTAAATTGAAAAAATCCATCGCTCAGTATTTTTGTTAATAAATACAGAGCAACAAGAAGTAAATGAACAAAAAGGAAAAATCATTAAAACTAAAGTACCAGCTACACGAAAAGAGTTAATAATAAATGTCACAGCTAGTGCAGTTTATCAGTTTGTAGTAGAAATTTGACAATGTAAAAATCAATTTGTCACCCAAAGTGAAACATGCACGGTTCTCAAAGCCGCAGTTTCCAAAGATGCTCGACACTTTAGCCTGATGATTTGGCACTGCAAAAGGAGTTGGTCTATGTTGAATGTTTTCTATGAAAGAGAAATACAGGTGCTCAAGTATAGTTGCCGAACTTACCATTTGAAAGATACACGTCTTGGTTAAGTTGGCATGCGACTGATGAGCTTCGTCTGATAAGCTTCTTTGGTACCGCAGTATCGAAGCTGGGATTCTTTGGGACTGTCGGCTGCTCGACTGAATCGATTGGCCGCTTTCAGGCATCGTTTATAGCCGTCGAGGCGTTGAAGACTGCATGGTCGCGTTTTCTTCCTAGGTAGCGCCGCACGGTTCGTTCAGTCGTCGACAGGAAGATTTTTTCAATTAATAAGCGCGGCTGTTTGACGAGATGCACTATAGCCATAGTTGTTTGACAAGTCAAATAGCTTTTTCTCCCACTACTCGCTTTCCTGATTTCTTGCAAGACGCAAGCAAAATCAGCACTTATCACAGTGTTGTCTATGGTCAAACTAAGCCACACACTCAGTCGTCTATGGGTAAAACAACTCTTAAAACAGCCAATTGAAGCATGATAAAAAGTGTGGAATAATGACAGCGACAAAAGTGTGGAATAATGGCCGCAAAAGTGTGGAATAATGACTGAGCGCTGAGTGAAAGTATAAATACAATGCACTTGTATAGTATGCAACTTCGTTGAATAATGGCCATAGACACTCGTGCGCTACGCGCACTCGAGTTTTGGCCATTATTCAACTCAGTTGCATACTATACAATCTACCATTGTATACGTAAATACGAGCAATATTTATTAGCTCATGTTTTGTTTTAATCTGTTATTTTAGATATTGATTCTGCTTGTTTATTCACCTAGCTCTTGTTTTCAAAGAGAGGCATAAATGTAAAGAATATATGCCTTTTGGTTTGGCCATAGACATCGGCCGCGGGCAAATATCGTTGGTTTCACCCACATTTTGACCCGCCCTGGCCTGCCATAATTAATCTATGCAATTGGCATTGGGTTAGCATCATGGAGGAAAGAATAGAACGTTTTCGTTCCCCTCTACTCTGAAAGGTCTGTCCCAGCATAGTATGAGCTCGCATCAAAATATGCTTTCAGCCAATAGGAAGGAACGGGGGAAAGGGATGTTAAAAGCGAAAATCGAGCGAGATAAAAATAACTGGCTCAGATTAGCTCTCCGTTCTATTCTTTCCTCCATGGTTAGCATGCGCATTCAGCGGACTTGTAGAATTTAAAGCAAAGCTTACACGAGGCCTGCATTACTACACGCATACGAGTATAAATTGTGACTGCATTGAGATTGGTTTATTGTAAAAAATAAAATCACAATGTCGAATGCCCACTCAGTTTTATCCTGATGAATGTCAGAGCACATACAGTACGTATAGGTACGTACAGTCCGTCCGCACAGGAGGCAATTTCCATGTCAGTTGTATTTGGTTCGAGTTCAGGGTTTGATTCAGGAACCAGTAAAGTATTAGCGTATACACATGTTATCAGGAAAATCTTTAAGAGGAAATTTAAGAGGTTTACTCTTAATATAATGAAATATACTCGTGTACTCATAGCCATAATCAAACGATGCCAGTTCTACGGTAGCAATGCAAATTGTTTCAAAATATAACAAACGAAAAAATAGACATTGAAGCATACTCAAGAAGTTAAATAAGCTTTAGAGTAAAACCTTGTAGTGTGTTTTTGATATAAAGTAAACTGCAATCAAAACAGGTAAATAACTAAGCGAAAATTCAGCGAAGTTCAATTAAAAAATATCAAAATACTAAAAATATTCCATGAAAACTGTAATGTTTGGTTTTTGAGGTACGATACCTAACGTTTTAAAGTCACGAATACAGTTTTATTAAATACATTAAATTGTTTAGGCTGATTAGAAGTAGTTGTTCGTCGTTTTTTAGTGTTTATTTTTATTAAGTTTGCCACTTCTGTATTCATTTTAACTTTAAGTATATCAATACTTAGCTGGACTGTAAGAAACGCAGCATCATTTGTCTACTTTATAAAAAGCTTTATCTGAAAAGGATAAAATTTCCTCCTAAGCGCAAAAGTGGGATCAATTCAAAATAAAGTATTCAAAAAACGTTTCATTTTGGTATCTGTTGTTGTAGTTGCATTGTCATTTCTTATTACCAACAATGCAGTATTAGAATTTAAAATGTATTCAAGTTACAAGGCACAGTCTCTTGCAATGAAAAATCTTAAAACCCTTCTTATCTCAGCAAATGTAGGATCATTGTTTGATGATGTAAGTGCTATTGCTGATTGAGGCAAGTAAATTTTAGTATGATCATCATGGTTGATTGATTTATTTAATATAGGTTTACCTTGTTTTTAATAGAAATTCATTAAAACATTAAAACATTAAACAACAATCTAGTTAATAACTGATGATGTCATTGTCATTAATTTAGGTTTGTTATTTGTGTTTTTTAGTTCATTTTTAAACTAATAGAGTATTTTTGTGTTTATAACTAAACTATTGTATAGATATAATTTTCATGGATTTTTACTAGCAGCTAATTTGGATCAGACTTTCAACTCCTAACCTTAATCAGAAATAAATAAGTTTATGTAATTATTTATATATTTTGCAGCATATAATTTCACACAACCAAGTGCATATTTATTTTGTCTTGTTCATATTACATCCTTATAAACATCTGGATTTGCTATAAATCTTTACAACCATACCTTCTCCATGGCAAAACCTTCAAATTCTATAAAATATTTAAATCAATCTTCTAGCAGATGTAAAAAATTATAACAATTGTTTTAAATTCTTGAACTCTACTGCCTGTCCTCCCTTCTCTAGAATCACATTTCAAATTTTAGCCCGAGAATCTCTTCAAGAAGTGGCTGAATCAGTTCTATCAGGTGCGTTGTTTAAAACAAATAAAAATTATGCTGCTTGTTTAAAACTTTAAGCTATACTCGTGACGCGAATCGCATCATCGCCCACGTTTGAGACGAGAACCGCGGGCCTGGTGTGAATTGCGTCACTTGGGGCGCTGAGATCTGAGAAAAGTTGCCCACTGGTTTCCGGGGTGGAAACTTTAAATATGTTGCTGAGGGAATTTGATATCTGGAAGTCAAGCTTGCACAAACTGCTAATTATGCAGGTCGTCAGGGACAAAGACCCCGACTTCATCGCTCTGCACTGCCAGGAGGTCGGCGGCAAAAACTTTGCCCAGTCAATGCCGAACGTGAAAAAGTGGATTCAGTAAGATTACTGTAATGATTGATGACCGATGGGGAGGAGATTGATTGATTGATGATCGATGGGCGAGCAGATTTATTGATTGATGATCGGTGGGAGAGCAGATTGATTGATTGATGATCGATGGGCGAGCAGATTGATTGATGATCGATGGGCGAGCAGATTGATTGATTGATGATGGATGGGAGAGCAGATTGATTGATTGATGATCGATGGGAGAGCAGATTGATTGATTGATGATGGATGGGAGAGCAGATTGATTGATGATCGATGGGCGAGCAGATTGATTGATGATCGATGGGCGAGCAGATTGATTGATTGATGATGGATGGGAGAGCAGATTGATTGATTGATGATCGATGGGAGAGCAGATTGATTGATTGATGATGGATGGGAGAGCAGATTGATTGATGATGGATGGGAGAGCAGATTGATTGATTGATGATGGATGGGAGAGCAGATTGATTGATGATCGATGGGAGAGCAGATTGATTGATTGATGATCGATGGGAGAGCAGATTGATTGATTGATGATCGATGGGAGAGCAGATTGATTGATTGATGATCGATGGGAGAGCAGATTGATTGATTGATGATCGATGGGAGAGCAGATTGATTGATTGATGATCGATGGGAGAGCAGATTGATTGATTGATGATCGATGGGAGAGCAGATTGATTGATGATCGATGGGCGAGCAGATTTATTGATTGATGATCGATGGGCGAGCAGATTGATTGATTGATGATGGGCGAGCAGATTTATTGATTGATTGATGATGGGCGAGCAGATTGATTGATTGATGATCGATGGGAGAGCAGATTTATTGATTGATGATCGATGGGCGAGCAGATTGATTGATTGATGATCGATGGGAGAGCAGATTGATTGATGATCGATGGGCGAGCAGATTGATTGATGATCGATGGGCGAGCAGATTGATTGATTGATGATCGATGGGAGAGCAGATTGATTGATTGATGATCGATGGGAGAGCAGATTGATTGATGATCGATGGGCGAGCAGATTTATTGATTGATGATCGATGGGAGAGCAGATTGATTGATTGATGATCGATGGGAGAGCAGATTGATTGATTGATGATCGATGGGAGAGCAGATTGATTGATTGATGATCGATGGGAGAGCAGATTGATTGATTGATGATCGATGGGAGAGCAGATTGATTGATTGATGATCGATGGGAGAGCAGATTGATTGATGATCGATGGGCGAGCAGATTTATTGATTGATGATCGATGGGCGAGCAGATTGATTGATTGATGATGGGCGAGCAGATTGATTGATTGATGATCGATGGGAGAGCAGATTGATTGATGATCGATGGGCGAGCAGATTTATTGATTGATGATCGATGGGCGAGCAGATTGATTGATTGATGATCGATGGGAGAGCAGATTGATTGATGATCGATGGGCGAGCAGATTGATTGATGATCGATGGGCGAGCAGATTGATTGATTGATGATCGATGGGAGAGCAGATTGATTGATTGATGATCGATGGGAGAGCAGATTGATTGATGATCGATGGGCGAGCAGATTTATTGATTGATGATCGATGGGCGAGCAGATTGATTGATTGATGATCGATGGGCGAGCAGATTGATTGATGATCGATGGGCGAGCAGATTGATTGATGATCGATGGGCGAGCAGATTGATTGATTGATGATCGATGGGAGAGCAGATTGATTGATTGATGATCGATGGGAGAGCAGATTGATTGATGATCGATGGGCGAGCAGATTTATTGATTGATGATCGATGGGCGAGCAGATTGATTGATTGATGATCGATGGGCGAGCAGATTGATTGATGATCGATGGGAGAGCAGATTGATTGATTGATGATCGATGGGAGAGCAGATTGATTGATTGATGATCGATGGGAGAGCAGATTGATTGATTGATGATCGATGGGAGAGCAGATTGATTGATGATCGATGGGCGAGCAGATTTATTGATTGATGATCGATGGGCGAGCAGATTGATTGATTGATGATCGATGGGCGAGCAGATTGATTGATGATCGATGGGCGAGCAGATTGATTGATGATCGATGGGCGAGCAGATTGATTGATGATCGATGGGCGAGCAGATTGATTGATGATCGATGGGCGAGCAGATTGATTGATGATCGATGGGCGAGCAGATTGATTGATGATCGATGAGCGAGCAGATTGACAGATTTATTGCTTTAGTAAAGAGTTAGTTGATTTTTATTGATATTGGCATTATAAATGACTCACCTGTAATCAAATTTGCAGAGATCTGCTGGCGTCGCCAGACCTAAAAAATTATGACAGAGTTCGCATATTCCTAGACGAAGACTTCAAAACTGCTGAAACCTTCACGGTTCGTGCTGGCTCTGAGTCTGTTGTGGACCACAGATATGAGAATCACCCATTCCATAGACAGCACAGAGCCATGACCCTCATACAGCCACGATCCTCACGCACAGGCTCACAAAGTCTACAGAGCTATAAGTCTATAACCGACATCACCCATAGATATATCGCCCACCGCACCCATATAGCCATGACTCACTGATCTCACAGAGCCATGACTCGCTGATCCCACAGAGCCATGACTCACTGATCCCACAGAGCCATGACTCGCTGATCCCACAGAGCCATGACTCACTGATCCCACAGAGCCATGACTCACTGATCCCACAGAGCCATGACTCACTTATCCCACAGAGCCATGACTCGCTGATCCCACAGAGCCATGACTCACTGATCCCACAGAGCCATGACTCACTGATCCCACAGAGCCATGACTCACTGATCCCACAGAGCCATGACTCGCTGATCCCACAGAGCCATGACTCACTTATCCCACAGAGCCATGACTCGCTGATCCCACAGAGCCATGACTCGCTGATCCCACAGAGCCATGACTCACTTATCCCACAGAGCTATGACTCACTGATCCCATCCCTCCACAGGCCCTGGGCTCGCTCTACTTCGTACACTCGCGAGTCGCTGACATCCGCATCTGGGACTTCGCCAGCTCCGACTTTGTCAACGTTAAAGATACCAAGGTGAGTCTGGGGGCTCTCGTGGCGGACATTCAGGTTTATTTTGGACCCACGAGAGCCACGCGTTGATATGATAATTATTGAGAATCTCACCCTGACCCACACTGAGAATCTCACCCTGGCCCACACTGAGAATCTCACCCTGGCCCACACTGAGAATCTCACCCTGACCCACACTGAGAATCTCACCCTGATCCACATTGAGAATCTCACCCTGACCCAAATCAAGAATCTCACCCTGACCCAAATCCAGAATCTCATCCTGACCCACACTGAGAATCTCACCCTGGCCCACACTGAGAATCTCACCCTGACCCACACTGAGAATCTCACCCTGGCTCACACTGAGAATCTCACCCTGACCCACACTGAGAATCTCACCCTGACCCACACTGAGAATCTCACCCTGACCCACACTGAGAATCTCACCCTGACCCACACTGAGAATCTCACCCTGACCCACACTGAGAATCTCACCCTGACCCACACTGAGAATCTCACCCTGGCTCACACTGAGAATCTCACCCTGACCCACACTGAGAATCTCACCCTGACCCACACTGAGAATCTCACCCTGACCCACACTGAGAATCTCACCCTGACCCACACTGAGAATCTCACCCTGACCCACACTGAGAATCTCATCCTGACCCACGCCATCCGATGCTGCACAGAGTCTGCTCCGAGATCTGTGGCATTGCACTCCGAAATCTGCTTCCACCCGGACCTGTTTGACTTGCCTTTGGCTATCGACCCGCTCCAGGCGGACTGACGCCTCTCTCGGCTCTTCAAAGCCAGCCCGATGTCAATAAATATTTGAGCAGCCATCGTCTCTGCTCTGCTCCGAACTCTGAGTTCTCCCGTGCACTTTTGATTCCCACTGAGTCTGCGAGGCCAAACCCCAGCCATTAATCTCTAAGCCGCCCAGAGCCCCAGCAACGGCTCAAACCCGTCTGCCAAAAACGGCTGCCAGATTTTTGCCTTCTGGCGGCTCCAGCTGATGCGCTGGGATCGCCTCCTCCGGATTGCAGCACGCAGAGGCTGCGGCTTTTACGATATTGTGCTGGATTGATTAATTAGAAAGAGTCAGGAGCGAGGCCTAGCGACTGGGGATCTGGGAGGCTGGCCTAGCGACTGGGGATCTGGGAGGCTGGCCCAGCGACTGGGGATCTGGGAAGCTGGCCCAGCGACTGGGGATCTGGGAAGCTGGCCCAGCGACTGGGGATCTGGGAGGCTGGCCCAGCAACTGAGGATCTGGTGGACTGGCCCAGCAACTGAGGATCTGGGGGACTGGCCCAGCGACTGGGGATCTGGGAGGCTGGCCCAGCAACTGAGGATCTGGGAGGCTGGTCCAGCAACTGAGAATCTGGGAGGCTGGCCCAGCAACTGAGGATCTGGGGGACTGGCCCAGCGACTGGGGATCTGGGAGGCTGGCCCAGCAACTGAGGATCTGGGAGGCTGGTCCAGCAACTGAGAATCTGGGAGGCTGGCCCAGCAACTGAGGATCTGGGGGACTGGCCCAGCGACTGGGGATCTGGGAGGCTGGCCCAGCGACTGGGGATCTGGGAGGCTGGCCCAGCAACTGAGGATCTGGGAGGCTGGTCCAGCAACTGAGAATCTGGGAGGCTGGCCCAGCAACTGAGGATCTGGGGGACTGGCCCAGCGACTGGGGATCTGGGAGGCTGGCCCAGCAACTGAGGATCTGGTGGACTGGCCCAGCAACTGAGGATCTGGGAGGCTGGCCCAGCAACTGAGGATCTGGGGGACTGGCCCAGCGACTGGGGATCTGGGAGGCTGGCCCAGCAACTGAGGATCTGGGAGGCTGGTCCAGCAACTGAGAATCTGGGAGGCTGGCCCAGCAACTGAGGATCTGGGGGACTGGCCCAGCGACTGGGGATCTGGGAGGCTGGCCCAGCGACTGGGGATCTGGGAGGCTGGCCCAGCAACTGAGGATCTGGGAGGCTGGTCCAGCAACTGAGAATCTGGGAGGCTGGCCCAGCAACTGAGGATCTGGGGGACTGGCCCAGCGACTGGGGATCTGGGAAGCTGGCCCAGCAACTGAGGATCTGGTGGACTGGCCCAGCAACTGAGGATCTGGGAGGCTGGCCCAGCAACTGAGGATCTGGGGGACTGGCCCAGCAACTGAGGATCTGGGGGACTGGCCCAGCAACTGAGGATCTGGGGGACTGGCCCAGCAACTGAGGATCTGGGGGACTGGCCCAGCAACTGAGGATCTGGGGGACTGGCCCAGCAACTGAGGATCTGGGGGACTGGCCCAGCAACTGAGGATCTGGGGGACTGGCCCAGCAACTGAGGATCTGGGGGACTGGCCCAGCAACTGAGGATCTGAATCTTTACCTTCGTATTGCTCCTTTTCTCTCATACGATTATAAAGTTCTCTCGTTGAAATCTTGTCATGTAACGCACGCCGACGTTGCTTTCAGGTCTACGACGGGTCCATCGAATCGGTGGGCGAAAAGGACAAGCAGAAATTTCCATTGGAACTTTTTCCCAATGTGAGTTGTCTGCCATGTGTGTTGTTGTCATGTGTGTTGTCTGCCATGTGAGTTGTCTGCCATGTGTGTTGTCTGCCATGTGTGTTGTCTGCCATGTGTGTTGTCTGCCATGTGTGTTGTCTGCCATGTGTGTTGTTGGCATTGGTGTTTGCATTTGTCACTTGGTGCTAGCCCGCTGGGCTCATGTACACCTGGTGCTTGCCCACCTGGGCTCATGTGCACCTGGTGCTTGCCCACCTGGGCTCATGTGCACCTGGTGCTTGCCCACCTGGGCTCATGTGCACCTGGTGCTAGCCCATCTGGGCTCATGTACACCTGGTGCTAGCCTACCTCAGCCCCTTATTCACCCGGTGCCGGGTGCTACCCCAGTTTAATATCAATCGGCCATGCAGCTCCCACCCTCCCGTTCGGCCCGCAGCGCACCTGGTCTCGCAAAGGCTACATGCGCACCCGCTGGCAGGTGGGGCGGCTCAGCTTTGACTTGGTCAATGTGCACCTGTTTCACGACGACTCAAATCTGGAGAGCATGTCTCGGGTAAGTTCGGCAGATTGGCAGATATCGCAGAAGTGTTGTTCGATCTATAGGGCAGTCATCCAATAGGCAGATATAATTTTATATGATGTTATAGTTATCCCATAGGATGTGGCAGTTACTCTGCAGGATGTGGATGTCACAGACGGCAGTTGTCCAGTAGTCACAGACGGCAGGTACCCAGTAATCACAGACGGTAGGTATCCAGTAGTCACAGACGGCAGGTATCCAGTAATCACAGACGGCAGATATCCAGTAGTCACAGACGGCAGGTATCCAGTAGTCACAGACGGCAGATATCCAGTAGTCACAGACGGCAGGTATCCAGTAGTCACAGACGGCAGATATCGAATCATAGCAGCCACTTCGTCCCGCAGACGCCGTCAATCTACGCGGACTTCAGACGCGGCGCTTTCAACTGGACGCTCGACCAGCTGCGCGACGGGTCGGCGAGCATCGAACTCCCGACCTTTCTGTTCGGCGACTTCAACTTCCGCCTGGACATGGTCGGCTATCTCAAGGTTGGGCTTCCAAGTTTTGCCAATGTTTGCCTGTGAAATACCGCAGACAGCTCGGGCTCAACTCCCCAATTTCCCTGTGGAATTCCCCCAGGCTCAGATCCCCTATTCCCCTGTGGAATTCCCCCAGGCTCAGCTCCCCAATTCCCCTGTGGAATTCCCCCAGGCTCAGCTCCCCAATTCCCCTGTGGAATTCCCCTGGGCAAGGGGGGCCGTAGCCGAGCGGTAGCGCAGCTGCTCTGGTGTGCCAGCGACCCAGGCTCGATTCCAAGTGCAAGTCACATTAATTTGGGGCTGAATTGGAATCTCGGCTTGGCTCTCTGCTTGTGCAATTAACGGCCTTGAGAGCCAACCCCCCAAGGCGCAGTGAAGTGTACATGCCTAACGATAAAATAAAATTAGGGCCGTTTTACACTCCTGTGTGAGTGTGTGCCTGTGTACGTATCCGCGCGCTTGTATGCCTGCTCAGGCGAGTCGGCGGAATGGGCAGTAATGCCTCTCGCCGGTTGTGTGTCTATGTCGCTTAAAGTGCGCCAGGGTGCACACAAACCCCCCTGCCTCTAATTAAAAAAAATTCCCATGGGCTCAGTTTCCCTATTCTTTTGTGAAATTCACCCCGGGCTCAGTTCCCCAATTCCCCTGTGGAATTCCCCCCGGCTCAGCTCCTCTATTCCCCTGTGGAATTCTCCCCGGCTCAGCTCCTCTATTCCCCTGTGGAATTCCCCCCGGCTCAGCTCCTCTATTCCCCTGTGGAATTCTTCCCGGCTCAGCTCCTCTATTCCCCTGTGGAATTCTTCCCGGCTCAGCTCCTCTATTCCCCTGTGGAATTCCCCCCGGGCTCAGCTCCTCTATTCCCCTGTGGAATTCCCCCCGGGCTCAGCTCCTCTATTCCCCTGTGGAATTCCCCCCCGGCTCAGCACCCCTATTCCCCTCTGGAATTCCCCCCGGCTCAAGCTTTCGTTTTTTCTTGCACAGGCGGTCGCGGACGGCGCCGAGCGGCGGGAGCAGTCTGACAAGAGCGGCCGGCCGAGCCGCGTCGACTTCCTGGCCGCCGGTGACGGCGAGAACGGCGGCTGCCTGCTGTCGGTCGGCAAGAAGCTGTTCGAGCGGCGCTCGGACAACGGCGCTAATGAGTTCTATGAGAACAAGAACTGCTGGGTGAGGCTGCGCTGTGTGCATGATGTGCGAATGGTGTGGGACTGATGTGTGAATTATGTGTTAATGATGTGCGACTGATGTGATAATGATGTGTGACTGATGTGTTAATGATGTGTGACTGATGTGATAATGATGTGCGACTGATGTGATAATGATGTGCGACTGATGTGATAATTATGTGTGACTGATGTGATAATGATGTGTGACTGATGTGGTAATTATGTGCGAATGGTGTGATAATGATGAATCAGATGATGAGATGATGAATGATGATAATATAAATTATGTGATAACGATGTGTGACTGATGTGATAATGATGTGCGAATGGTGTGATAATGATGTGTGACTGATGTGATAATGATGTGTGACTGATGTGATAATGATGTGTGACTGATGTGTGGCTGAAGCACTTACATCACTGCATGGCCGCAGCTCCCCGCATACCTCACTGCCGCCCCCATCGCAGCTAAACGAACTCGACTTCGAGCTGAAATCGTTCGACCAGCACCTGTTTGAGTTCCCCGTGACCTTCCCGCCGACCTACCCGTTCAGCGAGGACTGCCAGGCGCCGGGCGCGGCCACCGGCTACATGGCCACCCGCCTGCCCGGCTGGTGCGACCGCGTGCTCTGCAGCCACTCCGCCCGGCGCGCCCTGCTGTGCCCGCCTGACCAGCCGACTCAGTACGCCGTCCTCGGCCTGGACGACTGCCTGGGCGACCACAAGCCCGTGTTCCTCTCCACCCTGCTGTGCACCGCGGCAGATGCCGAAGGTAGGGACCAGCAAAGTTGGGGTTCCGATGGTCCACCAGGCTGTTTTTGTACACCTGTAGCTGGTGCACCTGTAGCTGGTGCACCTGTAGCTGGTGCACCTGTAGCTGGTACCCCTGTAGCTGGTGCACCTGTAGCTGGTACCTGTAGCTGGTACACCTGTAGCTGATACATCTGTAGCTGGTACACCTGTAGCTGGTACACCTGTAGCTGGTGCACTTCTAGCTGGTACACCTGTAGCTGGTACACCTGTAGCTGGTACCTGTAGCTGGTACACCTGTAGCTGATACACCTGTAGCTGGTACACCTGTAGCTGGTACACCTGTAGCTGGTGCACCTGTAGCTAGTGCACCTGTGGCTGGTGCACCTCTAGCTGGTGCACCTGTAGCTAGTGCACCTGTGGCTGGTGCACCTCTAGCTGGTGCACCTGTAGCTGGTGCACCTGTAGCTGGTACACCTGTAGCTGGTGCACCTGTAGCTGGTACCTGTAGCTGGTACACCTGTAGCTGATACACCTGTAGCTGGTACACCTGTAGCTGGTACACCTGTAGCTGGTGCAATTGTAGCTGGTACACCTGTAGCTGGTACACCTGTAGCTGGTACACCTGTAGCTGGTACACCTGTAGCTGGTACACCTGTAGCTGGTACACCTGTAGCTGGTGCACTTGTAGCTGGTACACCTGTAGCTGGTACACCTGTAGCTGGTACACCTGTAGCTGGTACACCTGTAGCTGGTACACCTGTAGCTGGTGCACTTGTAGCTGGTACACCTGTAGCTGGTACACCTGTGGCTGGTACATGTATTACTTGTAGACTGAGTACTTTAAAAATTCTAGAACCGACCAGTATAGCCTAAGTCTGGAGGTCAGGAGGAGCAATTAATGAACCAGTAGCACGCACTAGACTGGTGTTTTGGTGCACCTATCGTGCATCTGTACTTTTCTCAGCATTGAGTGTGCTGCCAATTGCTTCCCAAAGCCTTAGTCCGCATTGCCTAAACAGATGACTAAACATTGATTTATGACCTTCTCTTTCAGAAGAAAGCCGCAGTGAGCTGTGACCAAGTAGGTTTTTGCTTTTTCTGCCTCCCAATTTACTCCCGCCCTAATCTGTACTTTGCTTCTCTCCTCTTCTGTTTTCCTCAATTGTTTTCTTTAAGTTTTTCTCGAGTTCGCACACCATAAGTCACTTTCACTTGGTCACATTCTAGCAATCCAACCAGTGTTTGCACTGTGCCCGGCAAACAGACTCATGCGGGCTTTCACTGCTGCTAAAATTGTACTTTTATTGGATTTTGACTGTCTTGCATTTTAATCATAAATTATTGCTGACTTTATTCAACCCTGTCTGTCTCTTCTCCCTTCCCCACCTGTCTCCTCCCCCTCCCCTGCCTGTCTCCTCCCCCTCCCCTGCCTGTCTCCTCCCCCTCACCGCCTGTCTCCTTCCCCTCCCCTGCCTGTCTCCTCCCCCTCACTGCCTGTCTCCTCCCCTCACTGCCTGTCTCCTCCCCTCACTGCCTGTCTCCTCCCCTCACTGCCTGTCTCCTCCCCTCACTGCCTGTCTCCTCCCCTCACTGCCTGTCTCCTCCCCTCACTGCCTGTCTCCTCCCCTCACTGCCTGTCTCCTCCCCTTCACTGCCTGTCTCCCCCCTCACTGCCTGTCTCCCCCTCCCTCGCCTGTCTCCTCTCTCGCTCCTCCTGTCTCTCTTCCTCGAAGAGTATTCTTCCTGTTATCTTAACTCCCATGCGAATGTGACTGCTAGCCTTCAGCGACATTCTTAGTGCCAGTGTTCAACTAGATGCCAATTTCTCAGACAAACCGCCTGCCTCCCCCTCCCCAACAGCCGATGCCGCCGGCTGCATCCTGGACCCCGCCGACATGCCCTCCCCGCCGCTGCTCAGCAGGCTGCTCGACCAGCCGGGCGTACAGGTGAAGCTGACTGACCGCAACGGGGCGGTGTACGCCCACGTGCGTCGGGACGGCACCACGATCTGCGTGTTCAGGGAGACTGCGGTGTGACGGCACATCTGATCTCAATCGAGCTGGGATAGCGGTTGATTGAGTTTGGATAGCAGTTGATACAGCTGGAATAGCAGTTAATTGAGCTTGGACAGCGGTTGATACAGCTGGAATAGCAGTTAATTGAGCTTGGATAGCGGTTGATACAGCTGGGATAGCGGTTTATTGAGGTGGGATAGCGGTTGATTCAGCTGGAATAGCAGTTAATTGAGCTTGGATAGCGGTTGGTGCAGCTGAGATAGCGGTTTATTGGGTGGGATAGCGGTTGATACAGCTGGAATAGCAGTGAATTGAGCTTGGATAGCGGTTGGTACAGCTGGGATAGCGGTTGATTGAGCTGTGATATTGAACTGATGGCTACTCTACGACGTATACAATTATCTAGTCCTATTGCTTAAACAATTTGCTGTAACCTCGTTTATAAATCTTTATTATCTGATCAAGTGGGCAGCGAATCCAATTCTGCTTTGGCTTCGCCCGTTCTGTCGATACAAACCATTTTCCCATATTCACACTGTTATTGGAGTTTCACCCTGCTTTGATTTTTGTGCTTTATTATTTACTGTATCGCCACTCCCGTACACATTTTTAACCGCGTACACAAGTTTAGAGATTTTTTGTCCTTTTAGATTTGTTATTGCATTATTTTTGAATTCTGGCAATGCGAATACTGACCATACTACTGCATAACTCAGAGCAGTAGACTCGATAGAAAGTTTTTAATGTATTATTTTACAGCTGTTTTATCGCCATTTCTCTCCCATTCTGTGGCATATCGCACCGGCTGACTCGTTTTCAGCATAACTGATAAAATGCAAAAACAGTTCTGCGTTGCTGCTACTGCTTTTACAAAGCGCATCGCTCTTCTTGAGCAAAGCTTTAAGTGTCGTGAGGCTAGTCAGCGTGCGTGTTTATTCTAGTGGCTTTTACAGTTTTACATGCATCCCCAGCATCACATTTTACTCTGGAACCTCCGCAGTTACCACGCTAGGTGTAGCCAGGGGGGCAAAAACTGGCGCGCCAGCCCGCTCATTTGGCAATTCCTGCACAGCAGGTTCAGCCCCCTTGATCGCAATCTTAGCAGTTCCCCAATAAGCTGCTAGCGACCCTACGATAGTGTGTCTTACGATGTCACCCCAGGATGTCACTCTAAGATGTCACCCCAAGATGTACTAACCTAGGATGTCACGCCAAGATTTCACCCGAAAGATGTACCCATAGAATGCCAATCCAGGATGCCGTCACCCCAGGATGTCATCCAAGATGTACTACACCAGGATGTCAGCCCAGGATGTACTACCCCAGGATGTTACCCCGGGATGTCACTACCCCAGGATGTCACCTCAGGATGTTACCCCAGGATGTCACCCCAAAATGGCGGCCCCAGGATGTCACCCCAAAATGGCGGCCCCAGGATGTCACCCCAAAATGGCGGCCCAAGGATGTCACCCCAAAATGGCGGCCCCAGGATGTCACCCCAAAATGGCGGCCCCAGGATGTCGCCCCAGGATGTCACCCCAAAATGGCGGCCCCAGGATGTCACCCCAAAATGGCGGCCCCAGGATGTCGCCCCAGGATGTCACCCCAAAATGGCGGCCCCAGGATGTCACCCCAAAATGGCGGCCCCAGGATGTCACCCCAAAATGGCGACCCCAGGATGTCACCCCAAAATGGCGGCCCCAGGATGTCGCCCCAGGATGTCGCCCCAGGATGTCACCCCCGGATGTCACCCCTGGATGTCGCCACAAGATGACAACACGACAATCAAAAACCTGGCTACGCCCCTTGTTGGGAAACGTTTTTCGTGATTAATTTCATCAGTTTTGAGTAGCAGACCAGCAAATTTGATAAGCCACGCACATTTATAGAAAAATAGAACGGCTATTGCACTGTGCCCGCTGTATTTTCTCCTTAACGATCAAACATCAAGCAAGATGAAGTCCTTGCTTTTAACTGTGTTCGTTCAATAAAGCCATGCAAGTACATGTAGGTCACAACCAAACAGCTGGCTCACTGGGACCCTGGCCAATATCAAATCATTTGTACATGAGAGAAATGCAAAAGTAGTCAGAACATTAGCACTCATCTATACTGACTGAATGCAAAAGTTACGGTAATAGAAAATTGATAATTGCCAAAATAAACAAGAGATTAGAATACAAGCAACTTCGCTCAAGTGCCGAGTGCACAACACTAAACTGCTGTATTCTGGGCGGAAGAGAAAATGTGCAAATTTGCGAAATAGAAATAGGAAATCCCAGCTCAGTCAGTGAGGGAGCCACCGGACATCCCAGCTCAGTCAGTGAGGGAGCCACCGGACACCTCAGCTCAGTCAGTGAGGGAGCCATCGGACACCCCAGCTCAATCAGTGAGGGAGCCACCGGACACCTCAGCTCAGTCAGTGAGGGAGCCACCGGACATCCCAGCTCAGTCAGTGAGGGAGCCACCGGACACCCCAGCTCAGTCAGTGAGGGAGCCACCGGACATCCCAGCTCAGTCAGTGAGGGAGCCACCGGACATCCCAGCTCAGTCAGTGAGGGAGCCACCGGACATCCCAGCTCAGTCAGTGAGGGAGCCACCGGACACCTCAGCTCAGTCAGTGAGGGAGCCATGGGACACCCCAGCTCAGTCAGTGAGGGAGCCACCGGACATCCCAGCTCAGTCAGTGAGGGAGCCATCGGACACCTCAGCTCAGTCAGTGAGGGAGCCATCGGACACCTCAGCTCAGTCAGTGAGGGAGCCATCGGACACCCCAGCTCAATCAGTGAGGGAGCCACCGGACACCCCAGCTCAGTCAGTGAGAGAGCCACCGGACATCCCAGCTCAGTCAGTGAGGGAGCCACCGGACACCCCAGCTCAGTCAGTGAGGGAGCCGTCGTCCGAGTCGTCCAGAACTGGCCGCCTCTGCCGAATCTGAGTCGCGGACGGCGCCATGCGGGCGCCTCGTGCACATCCGTTGCCGTTCACTGCGGGGGCGCGCGTCGAACCGGGCGTGGCCTTCCATCCGTTGGGAGCCGGCGAAGAGGTGGTGGCGGCGGGGGCCACGGTCGAACTGTCGCTGTCCGAAGACAGGTCCGTGGAGTCCAGCAGCGACTGCAGGTGGCTGCCGCCCTGAAGTGCGCCGGGTGTTTGAGCTGTGAGCTCCGCAATACTTGGCAGAGCATCCGCAGCGGTAACTGCGTCAGACTCTTGCGCAAAGGCCCCTGGTTCAATTCCGTGCGCAGCTACATTTATGTGGGGCTGTCGTGTGTATGAGTGCATGCCTCTGTACAGTATTGGCGTGCCTGTATGTGCTCGGAATGCGCATGCGGAAGCGCAGAATGGCCTCACCGTAGCTCCGCGGTGCCCACAGCTGTTCTGCGAGTATTGATTTTATACTTATACTCGTGCCTGCTTGCCTGCCGTATCCATGTGTGAGGAGGTGCACAGGCCTCATTGGCACAGCAGTGACAGCACTCACCTGCACAAACTGGGCGAACCCGGCCGGGTCCCGCAGGCGCGCGCTGACCCGCCAGGCGTCGCAGTCGGGGCTGGCGCAGTGCCGCCGCAGCTGCTCCAGCGCCACCTCAGTGCACTCGCGGCCCTGCCTGCTGAAGTCTTCCTCGGTCAGCCAGCGCCGCCGGTGCAGCGGTCGCAACCAGCGGGGGCAGCAGCGCCAGAAGGCCGACTCTAGGCGCTGCCACAGCGCCCAGCGCAGGCGTAACATCGAGACCTTCGCGACGGCCGACACGGCGGATGTCAAGAAGCCGCGCAACAGGATTGCCACCGCTGCCACCCCCGATACCTGCCAGAACTGAGGGCGGAGGGGAGCTGATAAGCGTCAGAACGGAAATCGAGCAGGTGGAAGGGGATCAGGCAGGTGGAAGGGGATCAGGCAGGTGGAAGGGGATCAGACAGGTGGAAGGGGATCAGACAGGTGGAAGGGGATCAGGCAAGTGGAAGGGGATCAGGCAGGTGGAAGGGGATCAGACAGGTGGAAGGGGATCAGGCAGGTGGAAGGGGATCAGTAGTGGGAATCGGACAGAGGTCATACCTGACAGGAGGCCAGCATGCAGAGGAGCGCCAGGGCCCTCAGCGCGATCTCCAGCAGGCGGAAAGTCCGCTGGCTGGTGACGGGCCCCAGCCAGTAGCAGATGACCACGGAGAGGCCGGCAGAGCAGGCCAGGTAGGCAGACAGAGTCGTCCAGTGCCGCTCGGCGAGTTCGGCGGCGTGCGCGGCGGCGAAAGTCCAGATGGCGCCGGCGCCGGCAGCGCTGGCCAGGAAGAGCGGCCAAAAGAGGCGGCGCAGCGGCAGCAGGCGGTTGAGCAGCAGCACCAGGAGCGCCGCAGACAGCAGGACGCCGGCCATGGCGCCGCCAGCGTAGTGGAAGGTGGCCCGGCGGCTGAGTTCGGGCGCCCAGGCCAGCAGGCCGCAGCCGATGACGAATGCGGCAAGGCGGGCGAGGCTGAGGCCGGCGACGGCGCGCACAGTGTAGACGGCGGCGTCGCCTTCTGCTGCGGTGCCGGGTTGGGGAGATTGAGGAATATCCCCTGACTGGGATTAGTATCCCCGAATAGGGAATACGAGTAACATCTCTACGGGTAGTTCAGGCGTAAAATTCATATATTTGGTATCGATAATCCTCAAATTAGTGATTCATATCTACTGTTTATAGTCGTATAGATCGAAATCCCTAGATTGGGGATCAATATCCCTAGATTGGGGATCAGTATCCCTAGATTGGGGATCAGTATCCCTAGATTGGGGATCAGTATCCCTAGATTGGGGATCAGTATCCCTAGATTGGGGATCAGTATCCCTAGATTGGGGATCAATTTCCCAGGTTCATCCCTGCAGCCAAGATCCCCAGCACCATGGGCGGCAGGCCCTGCTGCGGACGCACCGATGGCCCTCGGCGGCTCCTCCTTGCCTTCGATCAGCACGCCGGCGCAGGACGGCTCCAGCAGCGGCAGCGGCAGCGCCAGCGGGCCGAGAAAAGCCTGCCGAGCGGCCATCAGCGGCTCCCAGAAAAATCCGTCACGGAAGGCGGCCGGCAGGAGCAGCCGGTGGAACAGCGAGGCCTCCGAGGCCTGCCGCACCCGGTCAGTAACATCGCTCTCGTTCGTCCCGAGGAAGAGGCGCGGCGCCGCCGAATTGGACGACGCCAGCGAGATGCGCAGCGAGGCGCCGTGGAAGGCGAAGCGCGGGTGGGCGGGCAGGCCGGGCGAGCAGAACACGCAGAGCCGCTGTGTCCAATCGCCAGCCAGCGAGACCGAGTCGCGCCTGATGGTGATTGGCTGGCTGCCAAGTTGGAAGATCAGCGGCCTATCGCGCTGAGCCGCCAGAGTGCCGTCGAGGCGATGAAAAAGCAGCAGCGACAGCAGCAGCAGCAGCAGCGGATTCGGGCACCGCCAATTCATGCTGGATGAACTTTTGTTGCTAGGGAATGCCAGAGGATTGCATGAACAATGGATAACAGAAAGGGAATATCTGCAGGGCTGCCGGCTAAAGCAGACTGATAAAACTCCCGTGTTAGCACCATTTTTCAGCAGGAATTGAGGGAATCACAAGGGGAATGCAGGAGATTCTTCAGGAGGAATTGGGGAATCACAAGGGGAATGCAGGAGATTCTTCAGGAGGAATTGGGGAATCACAAGGGGAATGCAGGAGATTCTTCAGGAGGAATTGGGGGAATCACAAGGGGAATCCAGGAGATTCTTCAGGAGGAATTGGGGGAATCACAAGGGGAATGCAGGAGATTCTTCAGGAGGAATTGGGGGAATCACAAGGGGAATCCAGGAGATTCTTCAGGAGGAATTGGGGGAATCACAAGGGGAATGCAGGAGATTCTTCAGGAGGAATTGGGGGAATCACAAGGGGAATCCAGGAGATTCTTCTTGAGGAATTGGGGGAAATCACAAGGGGAATCCAGGAGATTCTTCAAGAGGAATTGGGGGAAATCACAAGGGGAATCCAGGAGATTCTTCAAGAGAAATTGGGGGAATCACAAGGGGAATGCAGGAGATTCTTCAAGAGGAATTGGGGAATCACAAGGGGAATGCAGGAGATTCTTCAGGAGGAATTGGGGGAATCACAAGGGGAATGCAGGAGATTCTTCAGGAGGAATTGGGGGAATCACAAGGGGAATGCAGGAGATTCTTCAAGAGGAATTGAGGGAATCACAAGGGGAATGCAGGAGATTCTTCAAGAGGAATTGAGGGAATCACAAGGGGAATGCAGGAGATTCTTCAGATGGGTTTGGGGGAATCGAGTCATTTTGAGTCGTTTTATTGTCTGCGACTTTGAGCTGGGAGGCGCCGCAGGGGCCGAATCGACTCTGAGTCGAATCTGAGACGTGCCAGAGTCGCTGTAGAATTACTGAGTTGCGTCTAAAGCGCATTTCGCATTTATAACCACTCTATTTAGTCTACTTGAGTGAGTATAAAGTTAAGCACTCAACACGAGGACTCTTGGACTATTTATAAGCTTCTACAAATCCGTTGCATTACAGCCCTCTTTGAGTTGTTAAAAAGTCACAAGAGTCACCTTAAAGTCGCTAGGGCCAGCAGTGAGTGATTTGCAATGACTATTTAGCGATTCTTGTCCCGGTAACGGTTTTAACGGCTTCAGAGGGAATTGTGGGAGTCGCAGGGGGAATTCGGGACATTATTGAGGCGAATGGGAAAGAACCAGAAGTTGAATGATTCGCAAAATTATCTCAAAAAACAATCTGATTTCTTTGCACGATCGGGTAGTAGTCACCAACGTGAAGAAAGCAGAATCCTGGGTAAAAGCGATGAAGATAAGCTAAAGGGTTAATGCTGATCCTGCTGTAGCAGCATAGCTAGCTGTAGCTGTAGGAGTGACAGCAGATAATTAAAAAAGACAAACATCGATACTCGATTGAAAGAACAGTGCGTACTTTTATTCATTTATCATTTACGTTCAAAGCATGCAAAAATGCGAGTTTCCAGGCTCTGTCAGTCCACCCGGTCCGGCAGGATGACCACGAACTCCGCCTCCACGCTGACCTGCAGCCGGCTGTGGGTTCGAACCCGGACCACCCTGGCCAACACTCGATCGCCTGGCGCCAGCGTCGGGGTGGCGGGCGGCACGGCCACGGTGACCTGGTAGACGCCGTGGCAGACGCAGGACAGCAGCTCGGGCAGCACGGCGGTGACTGTGCAGGCCAGGCTGAGGCCGGGCCGCGGCCGGAACAGGCGGCAGTGCAGGCGGAGGCGCACCGGGCACTGCACCAGGCTGGGGCCGCAGGCTACCAGCGGGGCGGCCAGGCGGCGCCGGCCGGCATCAGCGCTGGCCAGGAGGCGCAGCGAGTCTACGCTGTGCAGGATGCCGCCCAGGCTGGGCACGTGGCGGTGCAGGCGGCAGCGGAGCTGCTCGGCCACCAGGGCGCCGGCGTCGCCGCCCAGCTGCCAGGGATGCAGCGGGATCGTCAGCTCCCGGCGAACCCGCTCAAAGCATTCGCCACCTTCGTCTTTTTCTTTTACGTCAGCTGGCGCAGCTGCCGGCGGCTTCTCCATCTCAGTTGCCAGGCTGCTGGGCCAGTCAGCCTCCTCGGTTGTGGAAGCGGCTGAGCGGCGCCGCTTGCGCTTTGGCTTAGCGGGAGATGGCGGCATTGCAGCTGGTTAGCGATTGCGAGTGTCTGGGGAATTAATTCCCAGCTGCAGCTGGTTAGTGATTGCGAGTGTCTGGGGAATTAATTCCCTGCTGCAGCTGGTTAGCGAGTGCGAGTGTCTGGGGAATTAATTCCCTGCTGCAGCTGGTTAGTGATTGCGAGTGTCTGGGGAATTAATTCCCTGCTGCAGCTGGTTAGCGATTGCGAGTGCCTGGGGAATTAATTCCCTGCTGCAGCTGGTTAGCAATTGCGAGTGTCTGGGGAATTAATTCCCTGCTGCAGCTGGTTAGCGAGTGCGAGTGTCCAGGGAATTAATTCCCTGCTGCAGCTGGTTAGCGAGTGCGAGTGTCCAGGGAATTAATTCCCTGCTGCAGCTGGTTAGCAATTGCGAGTGTCCGGGGAATTAATTCCCTGCTGCAGCTGGTTAGCGATTGTGAGTGTCTGGGGAATTAATTCCCTGCATCAATGAAGATCAATAAGTGGGATTATAAGCAAAGATTTGATTTTGACAGTATTTGAACCAAAATTAAAAAGTCCATATTACAGCATTTTTATATATTCATAATACATACTAAAGCCTAGAATATTTCGCATAGCAATTAAAAAATAGGAAAAACAATAAAATTGAAATTGCTAATAAAAAACAAATGGATTAAAAATTTCAACTTATCTTTTTTAATGTAAGCTTCAACTATAATAACTAAAAACAATATAAATAAAAGTATAAAAAATAGGCCTAGCTAAAGATGAATAAAGAAATAAGATTTTTATAGTCATGCTTTAAAGATACTTTGAAAGTATCACAGTTTAATAAGAATATAAAATAACAAGAATATAGAATAATGTTTTTTTCATGACTTGGCAATAATTAAAAAATTGCAATGTCTATAAGGAATGTTAATTAAGGTTGTTCTATAATTTTTAGATAATAATAGCATTGGTGTTATTTTATTTGCAAGAAGACTTTTTTCTAACAATATATCGATAATTTTATACATAAATAATTTTAATCAATGATTTAGTACTGTACTTCTGTATATTTGACACTATCAAATATGTATGCTTTTCTTTGAATTTTTTATAGGCCTGCAATATTATACTAGGTTCTTTGGAATTTTACCTTTCTGGGTAAACTTGTCAAATTTTTATTTGTTTACCACAGTTTGTAAAATGTGTAACTGATATGCAATATAATGAAGTGTATAGAAGTAAGAGATACAAACAAAGCAAAAACAATAAGGTTTTAATTTATATATGGATAAAAAGTTGATTAAGTAATATTTTTTGCTAAACACATTTATTAAAATTTGATTGAAAAATCAATATTGATTAGGATTGGGATCCTGGAACAATTAATTGCAGTCCCCTAGCTAGTTGTTGAAATGGAAGATTATTGGTTTCATTGTTTTTAATTTTATTGTATCTCATATTTGAGTATGTTGTACATGGCAGCTTATTGGGTGCTGCAATGCACTGCTGTCTCTTATCTAGTCAATCTAGCAAAAAGACATTCTAGCAATTGACGATCTGCCTATCTGGCAACAATAAAGGCAGGCATTGTTACAATTGACAATTGACATGTCCTATGCCTAAAAACCAGCATTACAATAACATGGCTCAGCTCATTGTTTTTATTATTCTGTTTTATCTGTGCACTGAGATAGCTGTACATACCATACTGTGTTGAGGAATTTACTAGTTGATGAATTTACCAATTGACAAATTTACTATACAGCTAGGCCAGTTGACAAAAAAGTTGACAAGTTTACTAGCACTCATTACTAATGCTTATACTGCATTCATAGATGGCTATCACTTTGCTTATCCTAGCCAATTTATTGTGTTAGGCATGCAATTTAGGCTTTATGCTCTGCAAAGGTCCTAGGCTCTAGAAGGTTAAGTGTAAATAAAAAATTCATAAATGAACTCTTTTAAAGTTGGCATATATATTTTGCCATTTTTATGATATACAAGTAGCAGAGGCCTATAAGTTTTGCCATAGAAAAAATATATAAATTTAGGAATGCATAACATATAAATTTTTATATTTAAAAATATATTATTATGTAATTGTTACAGGCCTTTTGGCTCCCTATAAGAATCTCAATCGCTGACACCAAAGTTGACGTAGGGCTTACTTCTGCCTCTATTAATAATATCCCACTATTGCCACCAAAGTTGCTGTAGGGGTGACTTCTGTCCCTTCAAATGATTTTACCGCTGTCACTAAAGTTGTTACAGGTGTGATCCTTTTTACTGTTCTTACTGTTTACTTACTGGTAGCGCATGTACTTTTTACTGGTAGCGTCTGTACTTCTATTGCACTTTCGTATGTACTTTTATTGGTAGCGTCTGTACTTCTATTGCACTTTTGTATGTACTTTTATTGGTAGCGTCTGTACTTCTATTGCACTTTCGGGCCTGAGCGGTCTTTTTAGGCACTGTCTATCCTATTCTTATATATTCCTCTAAAGATGTTATTCTCTCAGTCCTAGGCGTTCCCGGGATCAGAGGGTCACAGCGCACTTTGCTGGGTATTCTGCCCTTAGGCGGGTTTCTCAGACTCTAAGCCTGGATTTCTCTACCCTATGGTAGGATTTCTGCCTTTCTAAAGGCGGGTTACTAGACTTCTAAGTCTAGGATTTCTCATTCTCTGAGAACGGACTAAGTTTCTTCCAATTTGGGGATCCTAATGCTGCTAAATAACTAAGTCAATAAGTATCAAGCTTCAATTTTAGGATACTAGAACAGTTTAAGCTTTGAAGCCATGCAACGAGGCAAGTATCTCTCCTTCAGTTTCAGCTCGTGTATTTATACTCCCCTCTTAGTTCATTTTAAACAAATAACATTTCATAATATTCATAATATTTACAATACTACTAATATTATATGCATTAAAACAAAAATAGTCTAATTTAAAACGTACTACTTTCTAAGAAACAAGCAATCGCTAAGATAAGGCCTACCTCATAATACACTAATATGAATAATGAAAATATTGATATTTTTATGCAAAATTAAGACAAATTTAGTATTAAAGAAAGAGTCAATGATAAAAAATTACACAATTAAATCAACAACATTAAATAAAAAAAATATTAAAAAAATTTTATCACTGAAAACTATAGTTATTTGATAATTTTCTGGACTATAACTTTAGAATAAGATTTTTGCTCTAGTATACACTACTCTACTATCCAGAACCCTGACATAAGTCTAATGTACTGCAATACTCAGGAAAATTTGTGCCAGAAATAAAATTTTTTTTAGAAAAAAATTCATTATCATAAGGGATTTTTAGCTCTGATAGATTGTCTAGCCTAAAGGGAGAACAGTGTTAATGAGTGTAGTGCATACGTTTTTAAGGCATTCACACACTATATACAAAATTACAACCAACCTATTATCATCAGGTGCAGATCCAGAAAATTTTTGAGGAGGGGGCCAAGCTATACCAAGCACTACAACCCCATATTAGAAAATAGACCTGGGACCTGGCATAGTAGCAGGCCAAAAGATGACCAAATTTTTTGGCTGCAGCCTGCAGCTGACGGGGGCCATGATGGCCATGGCCCCCTACCCCTTGGCTCTCCCTCTCTGGATCCATCCCTTGTTGTCAATTTGTCATTACCTACTAAATATTTTCTAGCAACATATAATTAGCTACTTGCAAGTGCAAGCAATGCAAAAGTTCTGGCCATATAACAAATTAAGTTGCCTAACTGTACCTATATTTTACTGCCAATTTTGTGCCCACTTCTCTATAATCCCCTAGTTTCCTGTAACTGTAGCCGTAATATAACAAAAATTAGGAATAGACATGGTAAGGAAAATGATGTAAAAAAACATGTAGATTCGTAACATGTACCACATGTAAAAACTACCTTTCCATAACCTGTACTATAACTTTCACCGACACATTTTCAGATAGATCTTCCGACACTTTTTACGACACTTAAAATGTTGCAAAAAGTGTCGTAACAGTTGACCTTCGCTGACACATATTTTCCGACACTTAAATTAATACTGCAAAAAAGTGTCTGAAAAAGTGTCGTATGGTTAAAATTCTGCCAACACATCTTCCAACACTTGAAATGTCACTTCTTAAAGCTAGGTGATGTACGTACATGTAGCTCCTACTATTCATGTAATGTATGTTTGTTAAGTACACACTACGCAGCAGCCTGCAGTACATGACAGATTCATTTAAATTAATCTTCAGTCAGATAAATATAGTAGATCAAACCATTAAATGTAAGTTTGTGATTTGAGAAACATTTCCCTGTTTCCCTGTTTTAAAGATCCCTTCATGGAACAAGATACAAGAACTGTTTCTTCAACTGCTTCAAAATTTTGTTACAACACTTTTTCCGACATTTTAAGTGTCGTAAAGTGTCAGAAGATCTGTCTGAAGATGTGTCGGTGAAAGTTAACTGGTACGACATTTTTTCCAACACTTTTTCCAACATTTTAAGTGTCGAAAAAGTGTCGGAAGATCTGTCTGAAGATGTGTCGGCGAAAGTTATACAGGTCTTCCCATAGATCGTCGAGATCTTCAAAACTGGCAATTTTATATCTATTTAATTTTCAATATGCAACATAAACACATCACATCATAGAGTGCTTGTTTCTCAAAAACGAGACAAAAATAGGGTATAAAATTAAAAACTCCAACTACACAGCAAAAAAGTTTACATTTAAAGTTTATAAAAATCTAATAGCTAATTCCCAATCCAATAAATCATTTCAGGTTTACCACCCGTTCCCGTTGCCGTTCACGAATCGCCTTCATTCAATCGAGTAATTAGGGATTGGAAGGCCCAAAGTCACTTTGAAATGCGAGCATTATTTTTCAATTTAAACAAACTACCATGGTAATTTGTATTTCATTTTAAACATGACAGGAAAAAATTTAGAGATTTAATTTTTTGAATATTATACTTTATACCTTTGCAAAAAGAAATGCAACAATTCGTATTAAAAAAATTTAAATTCAATTACGTTCCGGCAAAATTCGTGAAAAGCGTCCTCCTGGCAGTAATCCCGTAGTCGTTCCGTAACTGCCCCTTTCAACAATAACCGTAATCCGTAACCAAAATTACGGCAGTTTTGTTCCCGCCCCGTAGTTTTCCGTAACCGTATCCGTAATTACGGCGGAACACTAGTCCTAGAGTACGAGTACCTTGACCCTACTAGGCCTACCTTTAATAAGACTGATTAGTAAAATATCAAATAGATTGGTAGCTCGCCACGAGTTTTCTCAGATATTTATTTAATAAGTAGCACGACGTATTCAACTGCACCCATGCCATTCTATTACTATATTTTAAGTCATGACGTATGAGTATGATCGCATAGGCCTGTAGTTGGGATATGTGTAAAAAGATATAGAATAGGTTTCAACTCAGTTTTGTTTTGTTTCGATTTGCCAACTTGGTGAGAACTTTTGCAGAATTAGGTACCTATGCCGCGGCTAAGCCTAAGAGATTATGACATGCTAAGGGGATTAAATATATTGGAAAGAATATGTGTCCTGACCTCTGATGCCTTTAACAAGAATTCAAAGAATTCCAAGATCATAATCTGCAGCAGCATTTGACTGAATTCCGTTTTTTGATAATTTTATTTTAAGAATGATTTTTTAAAGATAGATAGGCCCTAAAACCTTTTACTTATAATTTTGGAAAGCCTAGAAGTATATTAGCAGACTTGGTTTTTCATTTTTGTTTGATTTTAAAAAATTTAAATGTGGTGACAATTGTTTCAAAAATGTTGGAGAATGAAGTGTTTGATTTTATTCATACATTTTCGAGCAATTTGACGATCATTAGCTAGCTATTCACATTTTTATGCATTGCAATGTATTGTTTAGCAACTTGACGATCATTTTTAGCTATAGCTGTTCACATTTTTATGCATTGCAATGTTTTGTTTAGCAACTTGACGATCGTTGTTTGCACATTTTATGCAGAACAATCCAGAAAAACAATGCTAAAGAATCAGCGGTCGCAGCACGTGACCGCTCTATACTTTGTGTGTAACTATACTTTAATGGATAAATAATAATATCCATTATATAATTATTTATCCATTCAACCATCGCTGTGCGTTAGCGCACGAGTGTCTACCATTATTCCCCTCCGTTTACCTACTATACTAAACAATCCACCAAAATGTTTTCATTTTCTACGATTATCAGGGCGCGCATCTGCCTATACTGTCTTAATGTCGTGGAGTATAGTGGTGCAGATCCGGGCTTTTCGTCAAGTCATCGAAGAGGCGCGGATACGCTAGCAGATTCTGATTGTTATCTTATCAGGATTGGCTTATTCCCGATTCTAGAACAGTGAGAATCAGTTTGAAACTTTTAATTTTTCTTGTTTCTTTTTCCAAGCTCAAAACTAACTGTTTCTTGAACGAAAATTTATCGTTTCACTGCTGTGTTCTATAGTTTCTAATATGGAAGCTATGTTACCGATTCTTTTGAGCTATATTTCATTCTTCGAGGCTTGTCTTGTCTCTAAATAATTAAATAAGGAATACAGTAGCTACCCGAAATGGCGAAAATTCTTCATAATTATTTATCAAATAATTCATATTTGTGAATTGAAAATACGCACACTGTATACAGCTGTGCTAAGTTGATGGTTGTCATTTTCCCACACAGGTACTGTTGTAGAACCATGCAATTATTCTGGTTTATATAGTAAATTTAGAGAAAAGCCTCGTCATTAAGTGAAAGATAAAGTCAGAACATGATCATCATTCACCCATCATAGCTCCACTCTATGTATTTAAGGTGCGTGTGCAAAATACACTCAGCTGTGCATAAATGGCCATCTGGCTTACTGGCACAGTGCGTACGAATTCATGAGCAAATCATGCGTTTGTTGTTGTCAAATGGTTTTGCATGCCTAATGTACATACATCTAATACAACTAAGCAATTGGGGACATCAGCAGTTCTCAGGTGAGCTGCTTCTTAAAGTCTATTGAAAAAACATTGAAAAAAACAAATATCTGTTTAAAGAAGCCATTAGTTAATTTCGTTTCATTGCCATAGACGTATTTGTGGCATCAACGCCAGGGTTTTTTACACAAACAAAACTGGACTGTGGAGACAGGTTCGATGGGCTGAGTCTCAAGCGCAGCAGTTTAAGTGAGAGCTGCAGCATTTGAGCTAATTTCCGAATCTGCTAGATACGAGAGCACCACGTTTTTCACTGGCATAGGACCACCCGAAACGCCGCTACAGCAATGAGCTCGTATTTCGCACTTCTGGCAGTCGGCCTGATGAGCGCCGCTGCCCTGCTGACCAAGGCCGACGCCATCAGTACTGGCGAGATGCTCTTCGAACTAGCCAATGACGGCCACCACCATGACGACCATCACCACCACCATGACGGTCATCACCACCACCATGAAGGCCATCGCCACCACTATGATGGTTATCACCACCACGACGACCATCACCACCAACATGACGGTCATCACCATCACCATGACGGTCATCTCCATCACCATGACGACCATCACCACCACCATGTCGGTCATCACCATCATCATGACGGTCATCACCATCATCATGACGGTCATCACCACCATGACGACCAGCATCACTAATATCGTGGTCACTGAATTCAAGCCAGAAGACTGAAACGTGAAAGACATTCGCATGTCAAAGTTTTATTCCGCTTCCTCTAATCCACTTGTTATTGTGCGTAAGCCAATCAGTCCAATTATCCACACACAAATCATAATCCTAACACAACAGAAAACTCTATATTGATCGCACCTTCATCTAAGCATCTTTCCGCCTTTTATTTCAATTCTAGTGTCCGCTGTTGCATGATTACATCAAACTGCTAATCAGTCGTGCATGTTGAAGCTAACCAATTATTTGCTTTGATTCTGGTATCGATGCACTTGAAATAAATAAAAAATTGAAGCAAATTGAGAAAATTAAATCAGAAATCTGTAATTTAAATCAGAAAAAAATGCTGTGTCAGTTCTTGCGTTTAAATAATATTTAAATTGCCATAGTCGCGAGGCCCTGAATACTGTTGATGGAGCTGGGGATGGTGGAAAGGATTAGTTATAAGTTGATAGAAGGAACGACCATTGACAGAAACATAAAACCAGTTAGAGTCGCCGATGGCACAACAGGTCGCTTGGACGCTCTGGGCCGGTGCGATGATACAGTGCAGGGCACGCGTTGGAACTCGTTTGTCGCCGATCTTGAAGTCGACGAGTAGCAGGCCAGCGTGCGCCGCTTGATCTACAGCTCTACAGCAGTCTACAGCTGTCAGCGTCCAGAAGCCTCGGCGTTGTAAAGCAGAACGGTCTCGATTGGCCTTCCGGTGTTGACACGCAGTTTCGTGTCACAGCACATCGCCATGATGGCGGAAACCAGCTGATTTGGCACCATTATTGGGAGCGCAGCACGTGTACTTATCCACCGACGAATACATAATCTACAAATCTGTGAATCTGTATCTGCGAATCCCCAAGATAACATCAGGATCTGCTAGCGTATCCGCGCCTCTTCGATGCCTCAGCGAAAAGCCAGAATCTGCGCCACTACTCCACGACCGAAGGCAGATGCCCTAGCTGATACTCCTCAAGGTTGTGATGCGCGGCTTCTGAGGAATAGCTGCGATGTATTCCGTGGTCCATTCGTTGGGCGCCGATCCTCGCCGAAGAGCACGCGGCCGGTTCATTACTCTGGCGACTTAACTAGCGTCAGGACCCAGCGCTTTCCTGCCCGGCGACAATTGGGCAAGCCTCAAAACGTCGGCTGTGCTTACCGGGACTATGCTAAAGCTCTCCTCTTCCGGCGACGGCGTCTCGGGCTGTATCCGGCGGTGTCTCCGACAGCGTCGGATTGTCTGGCAGCGGGAGTGTCAGCGCGTTCACGATCGCGGCGAAGAGTTCGTGCAGCTCATTCTGCGCCCGTCAGCTGTAGTGTCGCCGGAACGACGAGGCGACAGTCTCGGTTCGATCAGCGCTCCAACTCCTATACGGCCCCGAAAGTCCCTCCAGCGCCCAGGTCCTCATGGTGAAGTCCCAGGTCAGCCTTGATAGACACCTCCTGCGGTGCAATGATATCGCAGCTTAGGTCAAACGCTAGCTTCGCCTGCAGCTCAGGTTAAGACTGCAGATAAAAAATCAGGAAATAATCAGTCCCTCATTAAACAAATTCATGACAAACTTTTTGTGCCATCGCCGAATCTGCATGGCAGGCCAAATCATCCGCGTTGAGTGGTACTGCCCACAGCCGGTGATGCAGGTGCTACTGGTGACGCTGCAGGCACCCTACCGGCGAAGACTGGCGCGCACTCGGCGCTTTGTCCCATTTTCTTGTTGTTCTTGTATGGATAGAAAAAGCAAAGACCAGTGGATAGAGGCAAGGACCAGTGGATATAGGTATAAGGACCAGTGGATATAGGTATAAGGACCAGTGGATATAGGTATAAGGACCAGTGGATATAGGTAAGGACCAGTGGATATAGGTAAGGACCAGTGGATATAGGTAAGGACCAGTGGATAGAGGCAAGGAACAGTGGATAAGAGGCAAGGACCAGTGGATAGAGGCAAAGACCAGTGGATAGAAGCAAGAACCAGTGGATAGAATGACAGATTTATTTGTTAGCCACTATTTTTTGGAAAACCACCCAGTCTTTAAATCTACGAGTATGACAAAAAAGCGAATTCTTGATGTTGACTAAAAGTACAAGCGGGCCCAGATACTAAATGATCAAGATGGATCGCTCAAAAAAGTCTTTTTCGAAACTGTTTGCATGCTTACCAGCTATATTGAATCGTTGTACTTTTCTGAATTCAGCGATTCAGCTACGCGGGCTGGGACAAGCAGATAATAGTCTATGGCCAAAGTTTCGCTCGGCATAACAGTTCAGGCCTTAAGCTTGAGAAATTGCGCCTACAGGCCAACGGTTTCAGCCACAGACGAAAGTGTCACTGCCGCACACAGCATAAGAGGCCACAGGCCGGAGCGGTGGTTGGGGCAGCCTCTCAGGTTTAGTGAGCAAGCGACAGCCAAAGCAAGTGGTGGGCAGATACTCTCAAGTTGCAGCATCGTACCAGCAAGCTCGATCAACCGCCAGCATGACATCGACTATCGCAATCCTAACATTCGTTGTGACGAGCCTGGCAGCGCTGGCGGTCAGCACGGAGGCCCTCAGCGCTGGCGAAATGCTGTTGAGGAATCAACTGAGGACCCGGCAAGACGGACATGACCATCATCTGCATGACGGACATGACCATCATCCGCACGACGGACATGACCATCATCTGCACGACGGACATGACCATCATCTGCACGACGGACATGACCATCATCTGCACGACGGACATGACCATCATCTGCACGACGGACATGACCATCATCTGCACGACGGACATGACCATCATCTGCACGACGGACATGACCATCATCTGCACGACGGACATGACCATCATCTGCATGACGGACATGACCATCATCTGCATGACGGACATGACCATCATCCGCACGACGGACATGACTATCATCTGCACGACGGACATGACCATCATCTGCACGACGGACATGACCATCATCCGCACGACGGACATGACCATCATCTGCACGACGGACATGACCATCATCTGCACGACGGACATGACCATCATCTGCACGACGGACATGACCATCATCTGCACGACGGACATGACCATCATCTGCACGACGGACATGACCATCATCTGCACGACGGACATGACCATCATCTGCACGACGGACATGACCATCATCTGCACGATGGACATGACCATCGCATGCACGACGGACATCATCATTGAGCATGCCAAGTTCATCCTTATTGGCCAAAAGACAGCAAGCGCCATCAGAGACTGCTCACGCATAGACAGCAGCATTAACAAAAGCTCCAAATCTTGAGTCTGTGTAAGCATGCTGTCCTTAGACAGCAAAATCCCCACAAAAACCACAAAAAGGCTAGAAAAACTCCCAGTAATTTCTTTTGCAAACGCGCTATACGAAATTTAGTCAACAGATGATCCCAAGTGCTAATTTTACCTGTAAGTTCGTCATGATTTTTCCCTGATCTTATCAATTAAAATTTGATGGAAATAATTCTAGTTGAATGTTTTCAAATAAATATGGATCATAATTCAAGGAGACATAATTAATAAATAAAAACATGAGGAATTTATGACAAACAGTGACTGACAATGTGCGTCTGCTTGACTTCATTTTAGTGCACAATATATTCCTTCTGGGTCTTGCTTGAAACGCACATTGGCGTATGAACAAGACTAGCGTTGTAGGCTGAGGCTTGTGTTGGTGCCCACTGAAGGAGGTCAGAAGCGGTGATGCCCACTGAAGGAGGTCAGGAGCGGTGGTGCCCACTGAAGGAGGTCAGAAGCGGTGATGCCCACTGAAGGAGATCGGGAGCGGTGATGCCACTGAAGGAGATCGGGAGCGGTGATGCCCACTGAAGGAGGTCGGGAGCGGTGATGCCCACTGAAGGAGATCGGGAGCGGTGATGCCCACTGAAGGAGGTCGGGAGCGGTGATGCCCACTGAAGGAGGTCGGGAGCGGTGGGCCCACTGAAGGAGGTCAGAAGCGGTGATGCCCACTGAAGGAGGTCGGGAGCGGTGGGCCCACTGAAGGAGGTCAGAAGCGGTGATGCCCACTGAAGGAGGTCGGGAGCGGTGATGCCCACTGAAGGAGATCGGGAGCGGTGGTGCCCACTGAAGGAGGTCAGGAACGAGCGGTGGTGCCCACTGAAGGAGGTCAGGAGCGGTGTCGGTAGCACCCAGAAGCTCAGTTAGACTTCGTTCCAACTCTTCAGTGCCGAATGCGGTCCAACAATTCCCGATAAAGAAGCAATCTTGATGCTGTACTTCATGTGATCAGGAAACTGAAATTCGGTGAATTTCAAGCAATCAAATGCTTTTAATGTTCACATTCGCTAATATTCAAGTATTTGAGCAACCGAACTTGCCTTTATTTGTTACAAAGCACCATCACCAAGAAGCTGCACTTCATTGCATTAAAACTACGAGCAAATTAATGCAGTAAAGATCGAACGCCTGTAGTCTATAGCGATGATCCATCTGCAGTGTACCGATGGCCCGGCCCCATCACATCATGCTGTTCCCTCAAACGGCTTGCACCTGGCCGAGCTCAGGTAGTCGCGAACTCTCGGCCGGTCCTCCATTCCGGCCTTGAACTCGGCCAGCCTCGGACAGTCGCCGATGCTGCGGGCCCAGGCGGCCGGAAACTGCGACTCCGCAGCACGCAGCACGTGCAGCAGGCAGAGGTCGCAGTAAGTCACCCGCCGGCCAACGACAAACCGGCCGCCGCCAGAAGCGTCCCAGTTGGCCGCGTTGAAGCTGAGCACCTGCTCGAAGTGGCGCAGGAACTTGGGCAGCCGGTGCCGCTCAAAATAGTCAATGTAGGGCCGCGTCTCCGCCTCCTGGTCGAAGTACGACTCGTAGAAGTTGCGGCCGTGGAAGGCCAGCCGGCCCTCCGTGATGAAGTCCATGACGGTGGCGCAGGTCTGGTCGGCCCGCCAGCGGTCCGGCTCGCCATCGGCAGCAGGCCGAGCCTCTCGGCCAGGTAGCGGCAGATGGTGGCCGTCTGGCCCAGCTCGAAGTCGCCTGGGAGGTGAAATATCGGCCAACATCAGTCCGAAGTAGCCTCAGTGCTGCAGCTGCAGCTCTACTGTCGCCTTGTAAAAGTGCAGTAAGAGATGCCAGCACCCGCCGTGCATCCAACAGAATACAGAATTTACCTCTACAAAACTCCTCTCTATTTAACTTAAGACTTTGGTAAACAATAGTGTAAACTTTGGGATAACTTAAATTAATTTATATCATGCTTTACCCTGCTTTATCATGGGCACAGCAAACCTCACCCTGCTTTATCATGGGCACAGCAACCTCCCTCACCCTGCTTTATCATGGGCACAGCAACCTCACCCTGCTTTATCATGGGCACAGCAAACCTCACCCTGCTTTATCATGGGCACAGCAACCTCCCTCACTCTGCTTTATCATGGGCCACAGCAACCTCCCTCACCCTGCTTTATCATGGCACAGCAACCCCTCACCCTGCTTTATCATGGGCCACAGCAACCTCCCTCACTGCCTTATCATGGCACAGCAACCTCCCTCACCCTGCTTTATCATGGGCACAGCAACCTCCCTCACCCTGCTTTATCATGGG
>NIVC01001658.1:115000-130138 GCA_002269645.1 Macrostomum lignano | reverse complement strand
AATCCCCGCTGCGCCATGTGTGCGCCGACCTCGTGACTCTGTTCTATTTTTAGAACTGACGTCACCCTCCCCCTTAGAGAAGGCATGCAGGGTCTGCGGGTAAAGTGCACAGGGCCGCATGACTTCAGTATCTATTTTTAGAAACATGAGTCACCTATTACCTTAGAGAAGGCAAGGGGCCCAAAGCACGTGATTCCTTCCGTAAACACGGGCCAACGAAACAAAAAGGGAGGGAGGCTGCACTTTAGGACTTCGAGAAAACAAGACTTGTCAGGTGACTTGCTCACATGACAAGGGAAACAAGCAACCAGCGTGACCTCAGGACAGGAACGAAACGCAGAGCAGGCCACAGCAGAGAAGCTCGTGGCTGCAAGCAAAGAGCGCAGAGAAGAGGGGGGGGGGTGACAGAGAACAGGCAGCAAAAAGGGAGGGAGGCTGCCCAGCGGCAGACAGCAACCCAGGGCGAGGGCGAGGGCGAGGGAAGCTGCTGACAATAGTGCGACGCCACATATCTTGGTTTCCCCTCTCTAACATATCGATTAAGTCTTGCTTCGGTCATCACTGTAGTAAACCGCTGAGACTTGACAAGGAAGACCGAGATCGCTTTCTCCATGTTGTCCACCCGCACTGTCGCTGATATGACGTCTTTATTCTCATAACGCCCTTCTTGAGCAGATGAATCACCTGGTGGATGCGCCAGGTCTCTCGTGGATGCGCGAGACGCAGTTGCCGGGAACGATAATCAATAAATGGGTATTACAAATCCTACATTGAATTGTGTCATAATATATTTGTTATTTTCACAAAGTTGAGCCCTCACCGAGACTGGTAGTATCGGTTTCCCGCGGCAAAAATTTAAAGTACTTTGCTGCAACGGCTGTTATGCAATCTCAGTACAAACTGGCTGGAGTAAAATTCGAGTTACCAAGACCCAATTTCAGGGAGAAAGACTTTGTTTTTGGGAAAAACCGAAAGGTCGAGATGAGCAGAAAAAATCAAATGTTAAACGCATGGTCAGTTAGTGCCTAATCACTTGACATCTGGTGACTTACGATAAAATAGAAAATAAGGATACAGAGAGAAAAAAGGAGAGAAAGTAGAAAGAGAGAGAGAGAGAGAGAACATGCTAATGCTTACTGTGAGTAGTGAGTACATTGCAGGGAAAGAATTTCATGAGCCCTCCCCATCTGCGGCTGACTTCCATCCTCATCACATACGAGCAGATAATACCGGTGAATTAACATAAGTGCTTTACAGTTTTACAGGGTACAATGCATAAGAAAAAATATTATTATGTAATAAATTTTCTTCTTACGTTTTAATCATTTACAATCGGCTTTTGGATTCTTGCTGCCTTAATTCCTTTCAGATAACTCATAAAAGTGTCAGATTTTTTTATTTAATTCAGATCATGCACTATATCGATTCATTTTTTCTCTGTGACATTCATGCAGTAGCTATATGACGGCTCCTCAAATCGTCACAACGCAATATAGTTTCTGCAGATTCTGTTTTCAAACGCACGGACAGAAAAAAAATTCATCGTACAGAAAAGCCTTTCGGCAGAAAATATGAAATGCTTCTCGGCATCGATATGAAAAATATTGGTCAATGAGGTAAATGAAAATCTTATCTGACTTCCCGCTTGCAGTTCCATAAATTATGGTCGCTTTTACGCATTTTAATGGGGAATTTCAAGAGCAACAGCGGTTCGATATGATGATGCCGCATGCTGTTATCTACGCTGTTATATACTGTACGCCAGAAGCAGATGCGATTCGTCGCGTTAATGTTTACTTGAACGAAATCTATTTGGGTGCTATTGAAATGTTGTACTTTATGGTGGCATTTCAGTGCTGGTTGCATTTGCGCTGTTTTTATTTTGATTGTGACCAGTGAATTTTTACTCATTTTAAAACTGTTACGCCCGCTTCATCGTAAGAAAAACGAATTTTTTATTCGATTAAAGGGCTGGTGGAAATTTATTTGTTTCTTTTTACATCATTTGTCTGATTAGATTAACTATATAATACCAGATTTTGTTTAATTGATATTCTCTGAGTTTGAAGATTACTTACTTGTAGATGACTCGTGCTAAATCGTTTGCTTTAAGAAAACTAAATACTTCTTGGAATTGCAATTCCTACATGTACATGTAAACTACGTGACAAAGTTTTAAACTTGAAAAATTTTAAATGGAAATAATCTAGATAAAGCCAACTCAACTCTTGAGGGCACCTTGACGCAAGCTTATTGAAGCACAGTGAAGGAGTGAAAGTTTTCCGTATTGATTTGATTCCTAGGTATAGATAATGCTTGTTAGTACGCTTCACTACGCTCGTAGAGAGCTTAAGTTTTTGTGCCTATAATTGTGCTTACTGTCCTCCTCTCCCCATCTTTTGCGACCTCCCCTAACGCCCACCATAACTCGAGACTCCTGGATCATCCGTGACCGATAGAGTCCCTTATAGTCGGCCATTTCTAGTACAATTGTGGTCAATGTATTCTCATGCAGCCCGGGTTACGTCAGTCAGATTGTATAGACGTTTCAGATAATCTAATTTAATTTTTTAATATCTTGCAACATTCTCGATATCTTGCGGAGTATCAACTAATCAGATGTACATGTACCAGGACTCCTGCATCAATTAAAACAAAAAGAAGACTTCTAAAAGATTTCAACTGTTTATATAGTCCAGGCAGTAGTAATAATAGTAACGTTGCAAGAATTAAAAGATCACTGTATAACTTTTATATATGGTGTACTTCAGCTTTTTAACGTTAATAGTTATTGTTAGATAGATTAACAGTGTCATTTATATTATATTGCTCGTATTAAAAGACGGTAAAATAGAATTTTAAAAGCTGTAAGCAGTAATAAAATCAGATAAAAATCATTTAATAATGCTGGCTGATCAAAATCGAATAAAAATTAATAATTCGGGGGAGAGGTTGCTGCCACCAAACTCGTAAAAATGACAAAAAATAGAATTAACAGAGAACCAGTGCAATATTAGCCATATATTGATTGGGCAAAGCGACAGTAGACATAGAAAATTAAGACTTGAAAAGAACAGTATTGCTAGATCGGACATAGCGTACTATGGATCGAAAATATTAGCGACTTCATGAGTGCACCTATCTTGTTTTAATTCTCCGATGACTTTCGCACTTCAGCAGACTAATTGTTGGAACTCGCGGAATATTAAAAAACAGCAGGAAGTACAACAAAAAATCTTACTCAGATTAAAAACTGTTTTTAAAAAAAACCAATTTGGCCTTGGTGACTAAAAGGGACAAAAGTGTTGCAGAAATAAAATTTTTAGACACATGGGATTCCGATTAACAAAAAATCGCTAATATAAAAACTACGTTAAAAACAAAATTCACTACCGCACTGTAATTTTTTCAATGAAGTATTTTCACTTTGAATACGAAGTCGCAATCCAATCCTATCAAATACGAGCTTTACATGAATCAGGCGATTTTGTAATTAATTAAATATTTAGGTCGATTTTTTTACAAAAAATCAGCAATTGAGTTTAAAAAGCGACCTTAAAATTGCACATGTAACTTATACTTAGGGGGCAAGGATTAAAAGCGTTTAAACTGTCCTTATATGAAATTATTAAAAAATATTTAATGCGCCTAGCGTAATGTGGCTTGTATGATAACAACTAGACAAAGGCTGTGAATATTTACTGCTCATACTGGTTAAGCGTAATATAGCTGCACAGAATTGTAATACATTGAAGGCCGATGGCGTAAATTAAACTTGAAGACAATTTATAAATTGTAAATAGCAGGGGTTATTTACGAGTAGTGACGAGTTTGAGTAGCAAGTATTAAAATCATAATGGTTATGCATAGAGCAGCTAGTACTGCTGGCGGACAGTCAATCCAAAGAATAGGAAACAAATAGAAGCCAAAGTTTAAGGAAACAAAGCTCAAAATATTTTTGCAGTCTCAGGTAACCATCAAATTCTGTCTTGTTATTTTTGTCATAGAGTAAGGTACTGACAAACAAGAGCAATAAATACTCATGGAGTCAATTATAATATAAATAAACAGTCGTATTAAGAGATACGCTGAAGCAAGTTTTTTTATTTTCCTGCGCCATACATGCGCTTCAATCGCACACACGAGCATAAAAAATTTACGACGAATAAACTAATCGATTTTACGTCTATGTTTCTTTGAACCCTCATCTAGATAACCGTGTCTACTTTGAGTTGTCAGCTTCTGTAGTGAAAGTGAAAAGTGATTCCGGAACCAACTTTATCTCCATCAGAGAAGTCAATTAAAAGATCTCGATCTAAATTAACGAATTACACAGCTTCAGCGAATTGCGAAGGCAAAGTGCCGTATTACGAGCGGCTATAAACATGATAATAACAAAACTGAATTACCAGAATTAGTGCAAAAAGCAATATAAGCACTTCAAAGTCAGCTTGCGCTCGGAAAAGCAAATAAAATGAGTAAATTGCTACTCGGGTATCGTAACAATTCTATAAAACTTCAACATCATTACCGACATTGCAAAGCGATTGGTGCGATTATTTTTTGTGCAGTCTGTACAGTTTTGTGCACAAAATATGCCACAGAATTTAAACGAACAAATGGGAAATTTCAAACGCACAAATTGTGAGGAATAGCGTTTAAGCATAAATCGATTCTTATGGTCTGAAAAATTTTAATGGTATTTTAACTCTATGATTCAGTTCGGTTAAATCTTAACGTTTTAACGTGCGAGCTAATTAAAAATTAAAATGGATATTTTCGGTAAAGCGACACAAAGCACTCAGCTAGGAGAAGATAATTAATCTGCGTGTATTAACGTGGCAAACAAATTATGACAATAGACAGCCTTAGAAGGATTGGGCGCAGGAGGGGCTGTCTTTGTGGTTATAGACAGTAGTAGCCAGCAAATAGTCAGAAGCAAAGAAACAACAGCTTCGACTAATAATTTGTTTAAGAACTAAATATGCGCGCAACAACACACTATATACGTATTTAGATGTTTTCATATCTATATGTGTATTAAACATGAATATATACTAGTAACCAATATAGTCGAGAGTTTGGTTATTACAATGAAGCATTTATAAATAAAGCTCGCGAATATTATATTGTTATAAACGTAACAGGTGCCTAATAGTTTCAAAGTTCGATCAGTTGATACATTCGTTTTTAATCAATAAAAATATCTAATTCTCCGACACGGTGTACTCCAAAGTTTCTCCGGCTGGCAGCTCGATGTTGTAACGAAGAACTAGCTCCTTGCCCTCGCCTGCGAGGTGAAATTTAATTGTCAAACATAACCAATTTTAATATTTTTACTTATGTATATATGTACGATATGTCGTATATGGAACCCGTACAAGTACAGCATCTAAGCTATATGTTATTCATAATGAACAAAAAGTTATTCGCTGAATAGAAGCCGTGATTAATTGTATCTGGTAATAATAATTATTCTAAATAGCCTGAAAAGTATCCTAAGAAGGGAAATTAAATTTATACATTCTGCATAATTTTGTTGTCTTCAGCTGAAGAATTCCGCTAGTTTGACAGAAACGTGCAACGTGGTAAAATAAATCGGACTGTTTCATATCGACATTATTTAATACTTTTTGGCCTGACGATCTGGTGTCGAGCATGGAGCTTTGGTAAAGCTAACTCAGAAAGAATATTACGTAGTTTTTGCATGACAATATGAAATATTATCTCCAGTAAGCAAATGATTTTTCTCTAAAAACCTCGCTTACCAGCATCCAAATCGACGTCCCATTCGACGCAGTGTGACTTGCTCAGCCGAATCGGTTTCTGCTTGTCGTACTTTTCCGAGTTCAATTTAGGCGGCTCAACGATGTTCACCTGAGAATGTTTGTTGATCAGTGTTTAGCATCGATAGCACCCGTGGTCTTACACTGTTAATTGGTTTAATTCTAACTACTTCGGGTGTGTCATAAGTAATGTCACTGCAGGCCTCTGTAGAATGACTACTGGTCTAACCTTGATCTTGTCCTCGATAGGGCGAGGCACCGGCTCGATGACCTGAACTCGGATTGGCTTCTGGTGAGTGTTGCGCAATTCGATCACCTGCTTGTGCGAGAACAGTGCCGTCTTGGACTGGCCACCTTCGCGCTTCTTGTACATTGGCTTGTAACTCATTTTGATGCCGTGATCGGCGCCCAGGTGGCAGTGGAACTCCTCAGATGGGGCGGCGGCCTTTAGCTCCGACTGAATTGGACGGAGGTATAAATGGATTTAATTAGTTCACGTAGTGATTTATACAGTATATCAGATACATGTTTGCAGCATGGATTATCCATTACGTACTACAACTACGCGATAATATAATTGATGATATTGCATGTAAATAACGATGTGGTGTACTATATTTTTCAAATCCAAACTACAATTGCTTTCGATCATTATACCGACGCAAAAAATTCATCCCAGTTTGTAAATTAGGCTTTGCGTCAGGAACGACTTAACTATATAGATATCGAATTATTATGAAACAACGGATGTCTTCTATTGATTCAATATTTCCGTACTAAGCGGCCCTGCTATCGGTCCATAGACAATCAAGATACTTGACCCCACCTCTGTTTATCGTTAAATTTATCCAGCCGTTAAATTTATTCAGACGCCGGGGTTCCAACCGGCGTAGAGAAAATAAGGAGCTTCCGTAGATGGGCTTATAAAATTTTCTTCAAATGGTTACTATGAAAAGAAAATCTACTCTATTCCATAGTTGTTGCACAGTTTTGTTAAATTGTTTTACTAGAATCGGCACTAAATATGCTTCGACTCTCACCTTTCCGATGAAATTGTTATCCACATAGATGTTTGTAGGCCCAGCCAGCAGAGCATAGTTAGACGTGTTAGTAACGACAGCTTTCAAGTAGGCATATGGAGCCCTCTGCGGCACAGACTCGTACTCGAATGTGGGGCACAGGTCGATAATGGCGATAGTCACCTTGTGCTCTTCGCCGTCGCACGGAATAGTGAAAAGGCGAGGCACTTCGAACTGGGTGCTCTGGATGTTGGAACCGCCAGATCTGAGAGTGTCTCCGGCGCGACCAGCTTGCTGTAAAGTTGTTTTAGTAGTAGTGCGATTAACGCTTATTTAAAAAAACTAGGCTCCAAAAAAGACAACGCAAAAATTTGGGATCACTGTTTAATACGAACTCGGACGAAAAGTAATTACAAAGACAGATCTAGAATCTATCCGTTACGGATAACTTTAAAGAAACTTCTAATATCCCGACATCCCAGATATATTCTATTGAATCACAGTCAGTTGATTATCTATTATACCCGCATAGCAATCCAACGTTGATGTATGTCACTGGCAAATAGGTACCTTTAAATTACACCGACGCTCGATCGACGTATAACATCGTCATCCTGTGGCCTAATGCAAAAGTACTAATTTCCCAGCCACGTCTATCAACGTCGCGGAATGTTTTACGGGATAAACTAATTTTTTCAAACAGTCGATTAATTCAGTTATGTCTGCTTTGATCTCAATCTAACTTTGATGGGCAGGAGTAGGTACAATGAATAGTTTAAGACTTTGCGCCGTGGACAAAATTAAAGTTTCGGCCCGACAGTTGAGTGTATCCAAAATATACGCTGGCGGCAAAGCTAAGCCTTGGGATTGGGAAGCGATGAATAACAAAAAAAACGATTTGTATTCAATTATCTGTTCATGAGAGGTTGTGCATTAATAACTTATTATTAAAAAAGATCATATGTGAAGGATTAGACTTTGTGCTTTGTAGCGCCCAAGAGTCAGTCAAAGCGGTGCACGAGTTGTAGGGTGTGTATTGTGGTGAAGACATTCAGAGGCTTGCAGTCGCTGTGCAGGCACGAGGGTGCATGGTTTGGCTTTGGGGCTTTTTTGCTGTTCAGTCAGCCCATTCAGTCACTCTCAAATGCTGAATAGCCAAACCCCTCTCCTTCCTCCGCCGTATAATACCCTTCGCTATTCAATTCTTCTCTCAGCCAGCGATGAGTCAGCGCTAGCTACCAGAGTGAAGTACTTTTTTTAACCAGGCCACTCACTGTCAGGGCTGTGTTTTTTCGCTTATAGACTACGAGGGTTATGCTCATACGATAGCTGTAAGCTAAAAAGCTGTCAACAACCCGCCTATAGTCTAGAGAAGTGTTAATACGACCCTTTCAAAGTGAGAGTTCAATATCTTTCCACTTCGGTAGAAGAGTCAGCCACAGCCCAGATGAAAAAATCTCCCACAAAAATATAAATCCGGAATGGCACATGTGGCATCAAAACTAGTTGGCTATGACGACAGATAATCGCAAACGCTTAGGCCAATAAATAGAATGCTGTAAATTAGTACGAGTACTAGCCAAGGATTAGTCAATTCGAAGAACGGGAAAGTACGTTTCTTGGGAAATTTTAGGAGGCAGGATTTGCCGAAAAATACATTTCGGAGATAGGAGGTTTTAGAACAAAATCTACGTGGCTTTTGATCAGGGGCAGAACCAATGATGTCTTGCCTTTCTTATAGTTCTGGGGATATTCGTAAAGCTTTTCGTCTATAAAAGTAGGATTCGATGTTAATATTTTATTTTATGTACAATTGTACATCTTCTGTGCCAAAATGGATTCATGAATCTATTTTATCATTCTTAGCTTAATGACTGTGTAACAAAATGTGCAACAGAATGGAAGCAAAGATTCATGAAACCAATGATCAGTCAAGTTGGGGAATTCTTATGATTTTTGGCATAGGACCTGTACGTAAGATATAAAGTTTAAATAAACTCTCAATTTTCTAAACGAAATTCTGTATGAATATCACCAGAGCTATAAATAAGTAAGATAGCTAAGTTATATCAAAAGATAACCACTGGGTCTGCCTCCTATCAAAAGCAATAACAATTTTTGTGCTGGAAAAATAAAAACCTACTATCTCAGCCATGTATTGTTTCGGTAAAACCGGCCTCCTAAAATTTTCCAAGAAACGTTTTTTCATCCTTCTACTTGACTAGGCCTTGGTACTAGCTTAAGGCGTTAAGACTATGGGTCAGTGCTCCAAATTTATGCCGTCTCATGAGAGGGATTCTAATTTTTAATAGATTGATTGAGCTGTTTAAGGACGCGAGCTATATTAAAACATCTGAGGTGTGCAACACAACAATGACTGGACGGAACTATGCGGCAGTATTAAACGCTTTGAGCGCTTCTGACGAGGAGACAAAAACACAAATTGAAAAATTAACTACATTTGAGATAAACGAATAGCTGGTTAAACTATAGATCGCTAAGTACTGCGCAGTGGAAACCTCTTTTACTCCGCCACTGGTGCTGGCCGCCAGATCTAAGAATGGACCCGCGCCAGCTGCAGCGCTAGACAAGGCCGAGCCCTGCACCTCCGTTGTCGGAGAGCGGAGCATCAGCGAGGACTCATCGTCGGGGTCCAGGCCCGGTGAATCGTCGCCCAGACGAGCCATCGAGCCGCGATCGTTGGCGGCGTGGAAACTCAGCGCTTTGACGACGCTTCGCGTTTTCTTTACCTTGGTGGCGTTGCGACGAAGAGTCACTGAGGTCGTGCAGTCGCTGAACGCGGGTGTTTTTGAGTACGAAGTGAAATTGCAGAATAGTGCCTGGCTGGCTTTCATTCTTGTAAAATCTTGACTGTTCCTGCTCCCATTGTTAACACTGAACAGCAGCGCAGTTCAATCGACTATGTTGCACAGATCCAGCAAAAGCGATTTCTTACAAAATAAGCATCTTTACGTACCAAGCATTCAAACAAAAAACTGGAAAACAAAGTAGAAAAAATAACAAAACTATTAATAGTTGAGTGCGTTTGCTTTTTTGTCGAAACATTGAAAGCGGAAAGCGGTGACGAAAAATATTTATAGAGTAGGAAAACGTAAAGTAAGGCGTTAGAGGTTAAATTTCAAATCACGCTGCACTTACCTGTGAGTTTATAAATAACAACATTTTCTATATCGCTTCTTTCAATTCAACTTCAATCTAAAATTTTATTTAAATAATCCCAAAACACCGGAAATCCCCGCTACCTCCGATGCCATCGAGGCGTCGTCGGCCGCTTCAGCTGCCAGAATTTCGTCCACCGGCATGTGCTTGGACTTGCGCAGGGTAGAGCTGCCACCAGTGCGCATGCTCTGGGCCCGGCGAACCGGCGAGCTGCCACTGACGCCACCGCCACCGCCGACAACGCTGCTCACAAAGCTGACGCTGGGTGAAGAAGGCATTTCGTGGTTCATTAACCTAATTCTGTAGCTATGACATTTAAGTACGTACACGCCATGCTAGATAATAATAACATTCGGAACATTGACTTGACAGACACAAAATTGTGACAAATGTTGCACAGGTAGCAGTCTAATGATCCGGGATTCCCGAGAAGACAGAAATGAATTAATATAACGTTTGCTTGCCCGAGGAAAATAGTGCGACGTGCCAGACGACTAGGTCGAGTTTCATAGCTTTCTAATTAGCTTCTTTAACGCATGACTTGATTTATAATTTCTTATTTATTGTTTTTATTCAAAGCCATTCTGAGGTGATATCGATTAGCGATTTCGGTAAATTTAGGTTATTATATAGGTATTTGTGAAGGCTTCAAGGCCATCCAATAATAATTTTGTCAATTTCAAATGGTATTCGCCTAATGTACGCGTTCTGTTTAGAAACATTATGGATGGCGATGAAGGTTGCCTAAATTTAGATACTTGCTATATACTTGGCATTGCCATCGATTATACAGAGTTTGATGTCAAGTTAAGATCATGTGAATTGGAGCGGATATTGAGGCGGAGACTTGTGTAAACATCAGGGGGCGTCAGAGAGCGGACAACTTTATGTCAGTGTAGGGTGTATTGGAGCGTCTAAAACCGCAGGACCGGGGATTCACTCGGTTTTCCTCAAGTGGCTTGACTACTACGAGCGTACGTATACGACCGCATTAATTTTGTTAAAACAAAGGCTATAACTAACGTACGCGTGGCGCAGATCAGATTAAACTGGAACTAAATTATATAGAATTGCTAGAAATAGTTGGTGCGACAGTGCGTCATCCACTACAATTAGCATTGCTTGTAGACAACATTAGCTAGCAAAACACTGATTGAAATTTTACATATATTAACTACATTATAACGACTACGCACTACTTGAAACATAGCTCAATTCTCGACAACCCCAGTTTTGACCCCTGTACAAGATAATTGTCGAATACTGTGACTTCAAGGCCAGTTTCGAATCAGGAGCCAAATGCTCTTCGCACAATTAGATAACAGAATACGTGTGTACACAAATAAGTTTAACGCAAATTTAGATGAGACAAGGATATTGGTAGCACTATAAAAATAGACAGGAACACAAAATAAAGGTATTCTAACACTGAAGAGCCCTCAACTATCATTAGGAAGTGTTCTGCTGAAATGGTTGTACTGTTGAGCTCATGTTAATAACCTCAATAAGGAACCATGTAAAACTACGCTGCTGTTCAAGACTGTCCCTTAAATCATATTTCAGATTTATAAGCAGGATTACTTAGATTTATTTTAATCTTACGGCTTGTTAGACTTGAAGTGAGCCTTTTGAACCGTGAGCGGCGGTACGGTACCGCCCACACCAGGCATGCTGGTGCTCAGCGAGATCTGCGCGTTCTCCCAGTCTTCTCCGGTGTTCTGCTGCACCATGCCGTAGTAGATTATCTACAAGGGATTAAAGGGCAGAGTATGCGGAAGTACCTGGGGCGACGATGGGAAAGACAGGATCGCTGTACACCCTGTGTGAGTGTGTATGAGTGTGTGCCATCGTACAGTATTGACGCGCTTGCATGTGTGCACGAGTTAGCGGATGTCGTCGAACGCATTGCTCTAGAATGCCTAGAACATTCCTGCTAATATAGAATATAGACTTGTCTCACAAAGCGTCAGTCTCTATGCCTTACCTTCATAGCGGACTCGTTGCTGAACACACGGATGTCGTACTTCGGACTCCATCGAGCCCTCGACACCACGTAGGAGAAGTGCAACTCAAGCTGGGTGGCCTCCTGGCTTTCCAGAACCACAGATACCTCCCTGAGGATGAAGATAATAAATTCAGGATTATTTTAAGCGGGCAATGTATCATATCCCTAAGCGTGGAATGCAAATCTAAATAATGAGATTCTTGCATATAAAACCGAAGCAGAGTCACACAAAATGATCTACCGCAGAAGTATAGTTCTAGTAGCACTGTGCTGACTGCACTACGTTGCTAAAATAATATTATAATAATATTATAATATCATAATGCACTGTGCAGGATACGCGCTGAACTGGCACCGGAAAACCACTCGGAACCGAAGTGCACGCGTCAAAAAAATCAATAACGCTTGGCTGCGTTACCCTGGCCGCCCCAGCTGTAGCCTATCTCCACTAGTTCCCCTCTCTCTCCCAGCCTCCCGCATGCCGCATCAATCCCCGAACAATTTCCAACCGAGCTGGCTTCCCGCTGTGTTTGGCTGCTTTCGCGTCTGCTTGCGCGTTGTGCGCCGGAGCTGCAGCCGTTGCTGTAATTCTACGGAAGCCGGGCAACCGTCTAATAGTCATATTTCTCTCTTCTCTCTCATTCTCTCTGGCTTTTTTTGCACAGCCTTTCGTCAGCATCGTCTCCCTCGGGGGAGGTTCCGAACGCTGTTCATGAAACGAGGCAGAGAGAGAGAGAGAGAGAGCGCGAGTTCCCACGATGCTGCTGCACGCAGAAACTATCATGACTGTATGGAAATACAAGTTTTTTTATGGCACCGTCGGCGTTCTTGTGGACGTTGCTGTGGCTTCCAAGCGCGCAAGTATAGCGAGTGAATTGCATATATTGAAAATCCAGAAAACTGGAATGCGAGATGTACTTCTTGGTTCGGAATGGCCCGTGTTTTTTGTTTAACAACTGGCTGTCTGGTGTCCTGAATTGCTATTGTGTCTGCATGGAATTTATTTACCGCAAAGCTATTACCCTGCAGGACACGTGGCTTCCTAATAAGTATTTAAAAATATCTAAGTACATTTGCCCGTGAAATTACAATTGCATATCTGATATTAATGTCGACGCTTTGATAACTGATAACCCTATATGTGAAGGGAATTTACGAATAAGGCACCGGAAAGGAACGTTTCATAGCTAAAGTTTCATTTTATGCATTGAATGCTAAAGAAACTTTGAAAGAAATGCAGATGAAAAAACAGACAGGATTTCTATTGTTGCCAGATACTTTTAATTATTGAGTATACGCATTTAAAGACTTGAAACATTTATACAAAGTGACTTACCGGCTCTGCAGTTCAGCGTAACGAGCTTCAATGTCGCGCAGCTGACGTTCGAGCACTTTAATGGCCTCCTCTTTAGCTTGAATTTTCACTTTAGTCTCCTGCAGATCGTCGTCCAACTTTCCGGCTTGCTTCTCGTACAGATCAAAGAAGCTGTTCAGCGTGTCCATGTGCTTCGGGTCGAAGGCGTCGATTGCGGCGTGCAAGTTGTTGTTGCCACCGGTTGACTTGGAGGCGTTGTCCTGCAAGGAATGGCTTTTTTTAGCAATAAGCATCTTTGCAAAATTTTTCCGAATGATAAGAAACCGCTACTAGGACATAGAGATGTCTAAGAGACACTGTCTATCCCAACGATGAGGCACCTTTAGTCTCGACGATGAGACAATTTTAGTCCCGACGATGAGACACTTTTAGTCTTGACTATGAGACACTTTCAGTCCCAACCGTGAGACACTTTTAGTCCCGACGATGAGACACTTTTAGTCTTGACTATGAGACACTTTCAGTCCCAACCATGAGACACTTTTAGTCCCGACGATGAGACACTTTTAGTCTTGACTATGAGACGCTTTCAGTCCCAAACGTGAGACACTTTTAGTCCCGACGATGAGACACTTTTAGTCTCGACGATGAGACACTTTTAGTCCCGACGATGAGACAGTTTCAGTCCCAACCATGAGACACTTTTAGTCCCAACCACGAGACACTTTTAGTCCCGACGATGAGCCACTTTTAGTCTTGACTATGAGACAGTTTCAGTCCCAACCATGAGACACTTTTAGTCCCAACCACGACACACTTTTAGTCCCGACGATGAGCCACTTTTAGTATATGGACTATGAGACCTTTTTGTCCCAACCATGAGACAAGTTTGTCCAGACCATGTGACAAATTTAGTCCTGATGATCACGTTACCCCAACCATTCACCTGACTCTCGGTGGCATCAGCGGCGGCCCCGGAGGCCGAGGGGCCGGCGGCGCCGCTTCCACTGGCTGGCTCGGGCTTCTTGATCAGCGTGTCGGCGTAGCTGTTTAGTACGTCGCGCTGTTTCAACAGCCGAACCTGTCGATTGGCGAGGCTCTCTAAAGCGCGCTGCTCGGCAGCCAGCGAAGCCTGAGTCTGAGCGCGGAGAGCCGCCTTCTTCTCTTCGTCGTCGCGATTGTACTTAGCAACAAATGAGACGTCGGCGATGGTGGCAGGGCCCTTGACTTCCACTCTGGTTGGGGAGGGGAAGTTGGTGTGGATTGTTTTTGCACGAGTCACTGTTTGAGTGCGTCACTGAAAATTCATATTCTCAGACAGTTGCTTTTTTACCTTGTTACGAAGGATCAAAGCAAGAGGTGGTGTCACTTAAGGATCATAATGGAAACAGCTTATATGCCACTGAGACGGTTTGTGTCACTGCATGATTTTAATATGGGACTGAAGGATATGTTTTGAAATATTTCACTGAACGGCTAAGAATGGGAGGTTTGGAGGCATTGATTGAGGCGCAGTAGACCATTAAATGTTGATGGATATTTCAAACATTGATAGACCATTCGAAACATTGATAGACCATTTGAAGCATTGATGGACCATTTGAAGCATTGATGGACCATTTGAAGCATTGATGGACCATTTGAAGCATTGATGGACCATTTGAAGCATTGATGGACCATTTGAAGCATTGATGGACCATTTGAAGCATTGATGGACCATTTGAAACATTCATGGACCATTTGAAGCATTGATGGACCATTTGAAATATTGATGGACCATTTGAAGCATTGATGGACCATTTGAAGCATTGATGGACCATTTGAAGCATTGAT
>NIVC01001658.1:90000-110000 GCA_002269645.1 Macrostomum lignano | reverse complement strand
ATTTGTTGTTCCGACTATTCTTAGACCCGCGTGCAGTTTCCCTGGAAACACGAAATTCCCTGGAAACCCGAAGTTCCTTAAAACCGCTAAATATAGCAATAAAATATATCAAAATATAAGCCCAACGATATTATTAAGGTTAAAGGTTTTATTACCCTGTAGGTATACTGCATTGACACTTCATGCAAGCTGTGTTTACACCTACAGAATTATCTATATATTCATCGCTTGTTCAAATGATTGTGCGGCCTTGCCAATAAAAATATGGTTAAAGTTAATGTACCAAATCATGACACACAAGCTTTTATAATTGAAATATTAGTCAAAGATTGTTTGGCAATGTTCCAGGTCATTTTGAATAACAGGTGTAAACAGGTGAAAATGTGATAGGGAATAAGAGACGAGACGAAAAGATAGAGAGGAGAGAAGGGAGGAGAAAGAAAGAGAGAAGAAAAGAGAGAGAGATGAGAGGAGAGAGGTGAGGGGTGAAAGGAGAGGGGAGAGCGGAGAGGGAAGAGAGAAGGGAGGAGAGACGAGAGGAGAGTATGCAGAGGAGAGAGGAGAGAGGAGATAGGGCAGAGGAGAGGAGAGTTAGGACACGAGAGAGAAGAGTACGGAGAGGACAGCGGAGAGTAGGCAGAGGACAGAGGAGAGTAGGCAGAGGACAGAGGAGAGTATGCAGAGGAGAGAGGAGAGTAGGCAGAGATTGCCATGAAGATGAAACCTTGATGTACAAGTAAAATTATAGATATTAAAACGAGACAGCTAAAAACTTCGCTCCATAACAGCAGATCCATCGAATGTCAACCCAAAAACTCACTTATGATGCTGCAGCTCCGCCGTAGTCCTAATTGGTGGAGGCGGAGGCGGGGCCGGCTGCTGATGCTGATGCTGTTGATGCTGGGCCATCTCAGTTTCAAAACAAGAATAATTATTTGAATTGATTTCCTCTCACAATCACTTTAACTTGAATCCGACTGAGGGTGCGGCAAAATGCTAAGGAATTTAAAGCACCTTCCTGACTGACTGGTTACCGAAATATGCTGCAGCATCAATTTATCAACATGCCATCGCAACTAAGCTGGTAAACCCCCGTCAGCTTGAGGTGGTTGGCTTTGGTTGACTGCATGGTCTGCATGTACGCTAGGGGTCAGAGCTGGGGTAAAATCTGTCCGAAGATGAAGTGCTGCAGGCTTGGCTCTGCATGTTGGTTCATCGGTTGGTTGCTGCGGCCCTGCCTTTCTCTCTCTCTCTCTCTCTCTCTCTGATCCTTCTTAGTTGCACTTCGGTTAACACACTTCAGCCTCAGCGCCTGCATGCTGCTAACAAGCAGGCCGGGTAGCATGCAATATTTTCAACAAATGTTTCTGTCTGTAGTGTCTGTCTGTAGGGTCTGCTGTAGGGTCTGTCTGTAGGGTCTGTCTCAGTGTCTGTCTGTGTCGGTCTGTCTCAGTGTCTGTCTTTGTATCCGTCTGTAGGGTTTGTTTCAGTGTCTGTCTGTAGCGTCTGTCCTAGTGTCTGTCTCGGTGTGTCTTACTGACAGTCTTAGTGTCTTTCTTTAGTGACTGTCTGCAGTGTCTGTATGTAGTGTCTGTACTCTGTTTTAGTATTGGTTTTGTCAGCCCAACTGAGAACAAAGCCATCCAAAGTGAGAATCCTGCCTACGCTTACTGCGAAGGGCCTGGCTGCGTGCAGCCTTAGTCTATGGGCCATAGACAATAAAGGACAAGCAAAGTGATAAAAAGCCATCCAATGTGAGAATCGATTGGTCTTTTAAAACTTTGCTTGTCCTTTATAGTCTATGGCTCATAGACTAGGCTGGACGCAGCTAGGCCCTTCGTATTCAGCGTAGGCAGGATTCTCACATTGGATGGCTTTTTATCACTTTGCTTGTCCTTTATAGTCTATGGCCCATAGACTAAGGCTGCACGCAGCCAGGCCCTTCGTATTCAGCGTAGGCAGGATTCTCACATTGGATGGCTTTTTATCACTTTGCTTGTCCTTTATAGTCTATGGCCCATAGACTAAGGCTGCACGCAGCCAGGCCCTTCGCAGTCAGCGTAGGCAGGATTCTCACTTTGGATGGCTTTATTCTCAGTTAGGCTGACAAAACCAATACTTGTTTCAGTGTCAGTCTTAGTGTCAGCACTAAGTGTCAGTCTTAGTGTAAGCCCTAAGTGTCAGTCTTAGTGTCAGCACTAAGTGTCAGTCTTAGTGTCAGCACTAAGTGTCAGTCTTAGTGTCAGCACTAAGTGTCAGTCTTAGTGTCAGTCCCGAGTGCCTGTCCTTCTTTCCTTCTTTATCTCATAGTAGTCTACTGAAATAAAACACAAGCCCAGTTAAAAGACGAATCGCATGGAAAAATGAGAGAGTCTCTTCAGCTTGAGCCTAGCGCAGGGCATGCAAGATTCCGCTACATAAAACGCTGGTTGGTGTTCAAAGTAGCACCAAACTGCAGTGGCGTCTGATTGTGTCGCTTCTACGAGAAAATATTTTAACAGGGAACGAACTGACTCATTCAGAAATTATAGTATGAATGCCTTTGAAGAGCAGTATGTACTAGTATTAATTTCATATAAGAACAGAAAATATAACTGTGTGTAAAGCCTGATGGCGCTAAATAAAGCTAATATGCTGTGTCTAACATCTGTTTTGCGCCGCGTTAACTGTCGTGTCTAAGAGCCTGTTTAGCACCCTGTGTCTAACACCCTGTTTAGCGTCGTGTCTAACACCTTATTTAGCGTCGTGTCTAACACCCTGTTTAGTGCCGTGTCCAACACATATTTAACACCGTCTCTAACACCCTGTTTAGTGCCGTGTCCAACACATATTTAACACCGTCTCTAACACCCTGTTTAGTGCCGTGTCTAACACCCTGCTTAGCGTCGTGTCTAACACCTGTTTAGCGTCGTGTCTAACACCCTGCTTAGTGCCGTTTCTAACACCCTGTTTAGTGTTGTGCCTAACACCCTGTTTAGTGCCGTGTCTAACACACTGTTTAGTGCCGTGTCTAACACACTGTTTAGCACCCTGTGTCTAACACCCTGCTTAGCGTCGTGTCTAACACCCTGTTTAGCGTCGTGTCTAACACCCTGCTTAGTGCCGTTTCTAACACCCTGTTTAGTGCCGTGCCTAACACCCTGTTTAGTGCCGTGTCTAACACACTGTTTAGTGCCGTGTCTAACACACTGTTTAGCACCCTGTGTCTAACACCCTGTTTAGCGTCGTGTCTAACACTTTGCTTAGTGCCGTGTCTAACACCCTGTTTAGTGCCGTGCCTAACACCCTGTTTAGTGCCGTGTCTAACACACTGTTTAGTGCCATGTCTAACACACTGTTTAGCGTAGTTTCTAACACCCTGTTTAGTGCCGTGTCTAACACACTGTTTAGTGCTGTGTCTAACACACTGTTTAGCACCCTGTGTCTAACACCCTGTTTAGCGTCGTGTCTAACATCCTGTTTAGCGTCGTGTCTAACACCCTGTTTAGTCCGTTTCTAACACTCTGTTTAGTGCCGTGCCTAACACCCTGTTTAGTGCCGTGTCTAACACACTGTTTAGTGCCGTGTCTAACACACTGTTTAGTGCCGTTTCTAACACCCTGTTTAGCGTCGTGTCTAACACCTTACTTAGCGTCGTGTCTAACACCCTGTTTAGTGCCGTGTCTAACACATATTTAACACCGTGTCTAACACCCTGCTTAGCGTCGTGTCTAACACCCTGTTTAGCGTCGTGTCTAACACCCTGTTTAGCGTCGTGTCTAATACATATTTACCACCCCGTCTAACACCCTGTTTAGTGCCGTGCCTAACACCCTGTTTAGCGTCGTGTCTAACTTATATTAACACCGTGTCTAACACCTTGTTTAGTGCCGTGCCTAACACCCTGTTTAGCACCGTGTCTAACACCATGTTTAGTGCCGTGCCTAACACCCTGTTTAGCACCGTGTCTAACACCCTTTTTAGCGTCCTGTCTAACACCCTGTTTAGCGTCGTGTCTAACACCCTGTTTAGTGCCGTGTCTAACACCCTGCTTAGCGTCGTGTCTAACACCCTGTTTAGCGTCGTGTCTAACACATATTTAACACCGTATCTAACACCCTGCTTAGCGTCGTGTCTAACACCCTGTTTAGCGTCGTGTCTAATACATATTTAACACCCCGTCTAACACCCTGTTTAGTGCCGTGCCTAACACCCTGTTTAACGTCGTGTCTAACACCTTTCAGTGCCGTGTCTAACACCCTGTTTAGCGTCGTGTCTAACACCTTTCAGTGCCGTGTCTAACACCCTGTTTAGCGTCGTGTCTAACACCCTGTTTAGCGTCGTGTCTAACACCCTGCTTAGTGCCGTTTCTAACACCCTGTTTAGTGCCGTGCCTAACACCCTGTTTAGTGCCTTGTCTAACACACTGTTTAGTGACGTGTCTAACACCCTGTTTAGCGTCGTGTCTAACTCATATTAACACCGTGTCTAACACCTTGTTTAGTGCAGTGCCTAACACCCTGTTTAGCACCGTATCTAACACCCTGTTTAGCGTCGTGTCTAACACCTTTCAGTGCCGTGTCTAACACCCTGTTTAGCGTCGTGTCTAACACCCTGTTTAGCGTCGTGTCTAACACCCTGCTTAGTGCCGTTTCTAACACCCTGTTTAGTGCCGTGCCTAACACCCTGTTTAGTGCCTTGTCTAACACACTGTTTAGTGACGTGTCTAACACCCTGTTTAGCGTCGTGTCTAACTCATATTAACACCGTGTCTAACACCTTGTTTAGTGCAGTGCCTAACACCCTGTTTAGCACCGTATCTAACACCCTGTTTAGCGTCGTGTCTAATACATATTTAACACCCCGTCTAACACCCTGTTTAGTGCCCTGTCTAACACCCTGTTTAGCGTAGTGTCTAACACATATTCAAAACCGTGTCTAACACCCTGTTTAGCGTCGTGTCTAACACCCTGTTTAGCGTCGTGTCTAAGACCCTGTTTAGCTCCGTGTCTAACATCCTGTTTAGTGTCGTGTCTAAGACCCTGTTTAGCTCCGTGTCTAACATCCTGTTTAGCGTCGTGTCTAACACCCTGTTTAGCGTCGTGTCTAACACCCTGTTTAATGCCGTGTCTAACACCCTGTTTAGCGTCGTGTCTAACACATATTAACACCGTGTCTAACACCCTGTTTAGCGTCGTGCCTAACGCATATTAACACCGTGTCTAACACCTTTTTAGTGTCGTGTTTAACACGCTGTTTAGCGTCGTGTCTAACACCCTGTTTAGTTTCAACACCCATAACAACTTGGCGTCATATCTAACAGCTTGACCCTATACCTCGTACCTTAAAAACATTCTCTAAGTTGAATTTAGCTCCAAAGATTCAAGAAAAAGCAAAAAGACACGATACTATAAAATATTCGAGCAGTGCCAGCAGCAATATAATTTATGCAAAAAACGGACTCATGTTACTACTATCAGCTCTATATGTATCACTGTACCATGTAATATTATTGCCAAAAAACAGTAAAAAAACACAGACAAAAATATAACTTAACCAAATTCAAATCAGCCACTTTTTAATACGGTTAAACAAAATGACAACAGCAATAATACAATACTCACATTGATAGCCACAACAAAAAATAAATCTTTCAATTCTCAAGGAATTAAAAAACCCACTGGCAAATTAGAATATTTTATTGCAACGTAGATATTTGCAAACAGCTACTTGATAGTAGCAGAACTCGATTGGAATTCTATTGAAACTGTAAAAGCGAAATTGAAACTGAATAAATTTGAATGTATCAATATCCTTATCATGCTACTTGTGAAATGGCAAACTGTCAGTAGCATGGTGGGAATGCAAGCAACATACTTTTGTTACACCACATTCAGAGCTGCTCAAAAGCGAATCTTTCATTTCTTAGAAAACGCAACAGTTGCTCAAAAAATGAACAAAGATCCAGCAAAAATAATCATAAATCAAAATTCACCCGTGTCAGACACAAAATTGCACAAAAAACTCGAACTACGAGCTACAATAGAAAAAATTCCGAAGTTTGAGTCACAACACAATGTAACTGAGCGATAACTACATTTTGAAGTGTATTGCATGGTAACATGAGAAAATACTTTCCCCAGCTTACCAAATCAGCTATGCTATGTTATGTAGAGGGTAAAAACATGTCAATAGGCCGCATTGCTTTGTTAAGATTGAAGAAATCGAAAAACAAACAAAAAAAATTGTAGGCGCAAAAAAATAGTTTAATCAAATAAAGTCAAAGATTGGATTGGATAGTGAAGTGATAATTGTAGAGCTGGAGTAGCATTTGTTGAGAGCATCTTAATTTTAGAAGGCATTAGACAACTTCCCAGTAGACTATTAAGTAGTCAGGGTAAACTATTGGGTAGTCAGGGTAGACTATTGGGTAGTCAAAGTAGACTATTGGATAGTCAGGGTAGACTTTTAGGTAGTCAAGTAGACTATTGGGTAGTCAGGGTAGACTATTAGGTAGTCAAGTAGACTATTGGGTAGTCAAAGTAGACTATTTGGTAGTCAGGGTAGACTATTTGGTAGTCAAGTAGACTATTGGATAAGTCAGGGTAGACTATTGGGTAGTCAAAGTAGACTATTGGATAGTCAGGGTAGACTTTTAGGTAGTCAAGTAGACTATTGGGTAAGTCAGGGTAGACTATTGGGTAGTCAAGTAGACTATTGGGTAGTCAAAGTAGACTATTTGGTAGTCAGGGTAGACTATTAGGTAGTCAAGTAGACTATTGGGTAAGTCAGGGTAGACTATTGGGTAGTCAAAGTAGACTATTTGGTAGTCAGGGTAGACTATTTGGTAGTCAAGTAGACTATTGGGTAAGTCAGGGTAGACTATTGGGTAGTCAAAGTAGACTATTGGATAGTCAGGGTAGACTTTTAGGTAGTCAAGTAGACTATTGGGTAAGTCAGGGTAGACTATTGGGTAGTCAAGTAGACTATTGGGTAGTCAAAGTAGACTATTTGGTAGTCAGGGTAGACTATTAGGTAGTCAGGGTAGACTATTGGGTAAGTCAGGGTAGACTATTGGGTAAGTCAGGGTAGACTATTGGGTAGTCATAGTACAATATTGGGTAGTCAAAGTAGTCTATTGGGTAGCTAGTCAGCGTAGACGATTGGGTAGTCGGGGTAGACTCTGCACAATTCAATACTTCAAAAAAGTTTATAATCCACGCACCTTGCTAAAAGCAAATCAAATCATAAAGTCAGCAACGCCAGAAAAAAACTTATCGATCGCACATTTCAAATCAATTGGATGATTTTGGCAGAAAATTTGAGAAACTGCTGGTGATGGAGGACAGGCCCGACGTGGCCAGCTTGCCGTTGCTAAGTGAAGAAAATGAGCCGGCCATGCTGCCGAGGAGAGACTTCGGACCCGGCTTGGGCGAACTGGTGGCTTCGCCAATCTTTATCGATTGGGTCGCCTCCTCGGTCTGGCAGTGCGGGAGGGTAGTGAGGCGGTTTCTTAGAATTACATTGTAATCTGTAATAATAAAGCTGTTTTGATTAATAGTAGATGCAAAAGCCTCAGTAAGAATTGATGAATTATCCGAAATTTCAACGAGAATCTCAGGGAGAGTCTCTTGGAGAATCTCTGGAAGCATCTCGATGTAATTTTAGGGAAAATCTCATGGAGAATCTCAAGGGAGAATCTCAGCTGGGATCTCAGGGACAATCTCAGAGAGAATCTCAGGGAGAGTCTCATGGAGAATCTCAGGGAGAGTCTCATGGAGAATATCAGGGAGAATGGAGAATATCAGGGAGAGTCTCATGGAGAATCTCAGGGAGAGTCTCATAGAAAATCTCAGGGAGAGTCTCATGGAGAATTTCAGGGAGAGTTTCATGGGGAATCTCAGGGAGAGTCTCATGGAGAATCTCAGGGAGAGTCTCATGGAGAATATCAGAGAGAGTCTCATAGAGAAACTCAGGGAGAGTCTCATGGAGAATCTCAGGGAGAGTCTCATAGAAAATCTCAGGGAGAGTCTCATGGAGAATCTCAGGGAGAGTTTCATGGGGAATCTCAGGGAGAGTCTCATGGAGAATCTCAAGGGAGAATCTCAGGGAGAATCTCATGAAGAATCTCAGGGAGAGTCTCATGGAGAATCTCAGGGAGAGTCTCATGGAGAATCTCATGAAGAATCTCAGGGAGAGTCTCATAGAGAATCTCAGGGAGAGTCTCATAGAGAATCTCAGGGAGAGTCTCATAGAGAATCTCAGGGAGAATCTCATGAAGAATCTCAGGGAGAGTCTCATGGAGAATCTCAGGGAGAGTCTCATGGAGAATCTCAGGGAGAATCTCATGAAGAATCTCAGGGAGAGTCTCATGGAGAATCTCAGGGAGAGTCTCATGGAGAATCTCAGGGAGAATCTCATGAAGAATCTCAGGGAGAGTCTCATGGAGAATCTCAGGGAGAGTCTCATAGAGAATCTCAGGGAAAGATGGCAGAAAGATCGAAAACAAAAGAAGCAATAGAAAACAGACTCCAAACCTGAATTCTAGAAATCAGCGATTGATACTGTCTCGTGTCCAGCACGTCGTGAGTAACGCCTTGCAATTCAAAGTCGCCGTGAACTTTTTTGACGATAAATCCGAGACAGGTGACTTGGTAGGCGTGCAGAGAGGCCTGGGCCCGGTCCTTCACCAGCCAGTCGTGAATTAGGCGGATTTGGCGGCTGTACCAGCTCTAGAAAGCCCGAATGGGGAAGGCGATTCTTTGAAATGCGATTTGAGAATGGGATATTTTTAGAATTGGGATTTGGAACTGGGATATTTTGAGAATTGGGATTTGAAAATAAGCTATTCTTAGAGTTGGGATTTGGAAATGGGATATTCTTAGAGTTGGGATTTGGGAATGGGATATTTTTAGAGTTGAGATTGGAAAATGGGATTTTTTGGGAATTTGGGATATGGAAATAGAATATTGAGGATAAAATCAGGATTTGGAAACGGGGTGTTTTTAGAATTGAGATTTGAAAATGTGGATTCTTCAGAATTGGGATTTGGAAATGGGGATTTTTCAGTATTGGGATTCTGCTCACATCAAACAGACTCAGCACTAGCAGCTCATCATAGATATGATGCCTGATCTGTTCCAGATTCGAGCTGCAGAACTCGATGTACTCTTTGCCAATCTCGTCAGTAGGCTTAGCAATAGACAGAATACTTGAGAACATGGCGGTCTCATCGTAGCGAGCCAGTCTGACCAGGAGGCCTTCCAGCACCTCGCCGAAGCGGGTGATGATACCGCCCGTGATTCGCGATTGAATGCCTTCCAGGAATTCGTCTGTCTTGGTGTGGTACTCGTGCTGCTAGGCGGGAATGGAGAGTGCGTGTTTATAGTGTCACTCCACATGTTTATAGTGTCACTCTACATGTTTATAATGTCACTCCACATGTTTAAAGTGTCACTCCACATGCTTATAGTGTCACTCTAACGTGTTTATAATGTCACTCTACATGTTTATAATGTCACTCCACATGCTTATAGTGTCACTCTAACGTGTTTATAATGTCACTCCACATGTTTATAGTGTCACTCCACATGCTTATAGTGTCACTCCAACGTGTTTATAATGTCACTCCACATGTTTATAGTGTCACTCCACATGCTTATAGTGTCACTCCAACGTGTTTATAATGTCACTCCACATGTTTATAGTGTCACTCCACATGCTTATAGTGTCACTCCAATGTGTTTATAATGTCACTCCACATGTTTATAGTGTCACTCTACATATTTATAGTGTCACTCCACATGCTTATAATGTCACTCCACATGTTTATAGTGTCACTCCACATGCTTATAGTGTCACTCCAACGTGTTTATAATGTCACTCCACATGTTTATAGTGTCACTCCACATGCTTATAGTGTCACTCCACATGTTTATAATGTCACTCTACATGTTTATAGTGTCACTCCACATGCTTATAGTGTCACTCTAACGTGTTTATAATGTCACTCCACATGTTTATAGTGTCACTCCACATGTTTATAATGTCACTCTACATGTTTATAGTGTCACTCCACATGCTTATAGTGTCACTCCAGCGTGTTTATAATGTCACTCTAACGTGTTTATAATGTCACTCCGCATGTGTATAATGTCACTCTACATGTTTATAGTGTCACTCTACATGTTTATAATGTCACTCCACATGTTTATAGTGTCACTCCACATGCTTATAGTGTCACTCTAACGTGTTTATAATGTCACTCTACATGTTTATAATGTCACTCCACATGTTTATAGTGTCACTCCACATGCTTATAGTGTCACTCTAACGTGTTTATAAAGTCACTCCACATGTTTATAGTGTCACTCCACATGCTTATAGTGTCACTCCAACGTGTTTATAATGTCACTCCACATGTTTATAGTGTCACTCTACATGTTTATAATGTCACTCCACATGTTTATAGTGTCACTCCACATGCTTATAGTGTCACTCCACATGTTTATAGTGTCACTCTACATGTTTATAATGTCACTCCACATGTTTATAGTGTCACTCCACATGCTTATAGTGTCACTCTAACGTGTTTATAATGTCACTCCACATGTTTATAGTGTCACTCCACATGCTTATAGTGTCACTCCACATGCTTATAGTGTCACTCTAACGTGTTTATAATGTCACTCTAACGTGTTTATAATGTCACTCCGCATGTGTATAATGTCACTCTACATGTTTATAGTGTCACTTTACATGTTTATAGTGTCACTACATGTTATGTCATTCTACGAGTTTATAATGTCACTCCGCATGTGTATAATGTCACTCTACATGTTTATAGTGTCACTTTACATGTTTATAGTGTCACTACATGTTATGTCATTCTACGAGTTTATAATGTCACTCCGCATGTTTATAATGTCACTACATGTTTATGCCATTCTACGAGTTTTTAATGTCACTCTACATGTTTATAATGTCACTCCACATGTTTATAGTGTCACTCCACATGCTTATAGTGTCACTCTAACGTGTTTATAATGTCACTCCACATGTTTATAGTGTCACTCCACATGCTTATAGTGTCACTCCACATGCTTATAGTGTCACTCTAACGTGTTTATAATGTCACTCTAACGTGTTTATAATGTCACTCCGCATGTGTATAATGTCACTCTACATGTTTATAGTGTCACTTTACATGTTTATAGTGTCACTACATGTTATGTCATTCTACGAGTTTATAATGTCACTCCGCATGTGTATAATGTCACTCTACATGTTTATAGTGTCACTTTACATGTTTATAGTGTCACTACATGTTATGTCATTCTACGAGTTTATAATGTCACTCCGCATGTTTATAATGTCACTACATGTTTATGCCATTCTACGAGTTTTTAATGTCACTCTACACGGTTATAATGTCACTCTACAATTCACTAAAAAAGTTAATCTACCATTTTACACCTAAATTCATTCGGAAATGTAAAAAAAACAGTTTAATCCACAATTTCCCAAGTACAATGTCACTCACCATATTCTCCCCAGCGCCCATGGTGCAGAGTTTAAACACGCTAGCCTTCAAACTAACGCATGTATTCAACATGACGCACACTTCCACAGGCAGCAGAAAATCTGTACTCTTGCTAGTCCGTTTCATGATGGTCTCAAATGCGGACACGGTCCTCTTGCCAGCCGCTTCAAGCATGTCGGCAGCCATGAGCTTGAGCCGGTTGTCCAGGTGCTCAGCAAACACGGGGTCTGGCCAGTGCAGATCCGATATGAACGACTGCAGAGCTTCCAGTTTCCACAGCAGGTCTTCGCTGCTGGAGCAGCCGGCACCCTTTAAAGTCCAGCGCTCCTTCTCGAAGCCTTTGTGTATGGACTGGGCGATGGAGGACTCCATCAGGTCCACATAGCGAACCACTTGGGGAGCAAAGATGTCGCGCAGTTGCTGGTGGAATTTGCCGCTGCGAAGGTTCGCTGTTAGGGTTGGTGGAGAATTGGGGTAAATTTAGGTAGAGTGAGGAGTACTGTAAAGTAGAGTAGTATAGAGTAGAGGAAGTATAGTAGAGTGGAGTAGAGTAGAGTGGAGTAGAGTAGAGTAGAATAGAGTGGAGTAGAGTGAAGTAGAGTAGAGTAGAGTAGAGTAGAGTGGAGTAGAGTAGAGTAGAGTGGAGTAGAGTAGAGTGGAGTAGAGTAGAGTGGAGTAGAGTAGAATAGAGTGGAGTAGAGTAGAATAGAGTGGAGTAGAGTGAAGTAGAGTAGAGTAGAGTAGAGTAGAGTGGAGTAGAGTAGAGTAGAGTGGAGTAGAGTAGAGTGGAGTAGAGTAGAGTGGAGTAGAGTAGAGTGGAGTAGAGTAGAATAGAGTGGAGTAGAGTGAAGTAGAGTAGAGTGGAGTATAGTAGAGTGGAGTAGAGTAGAGTGGAGTAGAGTAGAGTGGAGTATAGTAGAGTGGAGTAGAGTAGAGTGGAGTAGAGTAGAGTAGAGTAGAGTAGAATAGAGTGGAGTAGAGTGAAGTAGAGTAGAGTAGAGTAGAGTGGAGTAGAGTAGAGTGGAGTAGAGTAGAGTGGAGTAGAGTAGAGTAGAGTAGAGTTAAGTGGAGTAGAGTGGAGTAGAGTAGAGTAGAGTGGAGTAGAGTAGAGTGGAGTAGAGTAGAGTAGAATAGAGTGGAGTAGAGTGAAGTAGAGTAGAGTAGAGTAGAGTAGAGTGGAGTAGAGTGGAGTAGAGTAGAGTGGAGTAGAGTAGAGTAGAGTAGAGTAGAGTGGAGTAGAGTGGAGTAGAGTAGAGTAGAGTGGAGTAGAGTAGAGTGGAGTAGAGTAGAGTAGAGTAGAGTAGAGTGGAGTAGAGTAGAGTGGAGTAGAGTAGAGTAGAGTAGAGTGGAGTAGAGTAGAGTAGAGTAGAATAGAGTGGAGTAGAGTGAAGTAGAGTAGAGTAGAGTAGAGTAGAGTGGAGTAGAGTGGAGTAGAGTAGAATAGAGTAGAATAGAGTGGAGTAGAGTAGAGTGGAGTAGAGTAAAGTAGAGTGGAGTGCAGCATGAGTCACCGCAAGGCTCACCATCAGATCTAAGGTAGTCATTGAGCAGTTGGAACAGAGGGAACGAGTCCCACACGTCCGGCGGCTGGTTCTCAAGCACCGTGAGCATATCGACCGCGAATTTGGCCCAGAATATTTCAGCGTGCTCAACTAGAAGGTCTGAGAACCAGGCGAATGCCTGAAATCAAGGAATAGAAATATTTTATTGAAGTTGTTAGTAAAGTTTCATAAGCTGGCCAATTTAGCTCACTCTTCAACTCATTAGGACTTAAGGGAATGAAATCTCCATTGATAAATATAAAACTCTGCAAATTAATGAAAAATCTTTACTTCTTTTGCGCGCTTGTTAATTTAGGAAAAAATAAAGAGAAATAGCTATTTTATCGAGATGAAAAAGATTCAGTCTACTCATTTGTTAGCATGCACAGGTAGTTAATCAAGTTATCAAAAGCCCAATTAAGTGGATCACTGGATTTTATCAACTGGATAGATGTTTTTATCAGCTCGATTGACATTTTTATCAGTTGGATTGACATTTTATGAGTTTGATTGACATTTTATGAGTTTGATTGACATTTTGAGTTTGATTGACATTTTATCAGCTTGATTGATTTTTCTATCAACTTGATTGACATTTTTATCAGCTTGATTGACATTTTTATTAGTTTGATTGACATTTTATCAACTTGATTGACATTTTTATCAGCTTGATTGACATTTTTATCAGCTTGATTGACATTTTTATTAGTTTGATTGACATTTTATTAGTTTGATTGATATTTTTATCAGCTTGATTGACATTTTTATCAGTTTGATTGACATTTTATTAGTTTGATTGATATTTTTATCAACTTGATTGATATTTTTATCAGCTTGATTGACATTTTATCAACTTGATTGACATTTCTATCAACTTGATTGACATTTTATGTACTTGATTGACATTTTATAAACTTGATTGACATTTTTATCAACTTGATTGACATTTTATCAACTTAATTGACATTTTTATTAGTTTGATTGACATTTTATTAGTTTGATTGATATTTTTATCAGCTTGATTGACATTTTTATCAGTTTGATTGACATTTTATTAGTTTGATTGATATTTATATCAACTTGATTAACATTTTTATCAACTTGATTGACATTTTATCAACTTGATTGACATTTTATCAACTTGATTGACATTTTTATCAACTTGATTGACATTTTATCAACTTGATTGACATTTTATCAACTTGATTGATATTTTTATCAACTTGATTGACATTTTTATCAACTTGATTGACATTTTATCAACTTGATTGACATTTTATCAACTTGATTGACATTTTATCAACTTGATTGATATTTTTATCAACTTGATTGACATTTTTATCAACTTGATTGACATTTTATCAACTTGATTGACATTTTTATTAGTTTGATTGACATTTTATTAGTTTGATTGATATTTTTATCAACTTGATTGACATTTTATCAACTTGATTGACATTTTATCAACTTGATTGACATTTTATCAACTTGATTGACATTTTATCAACTTGATTGACATTTTATTAACTTGATTGACATTTTTATCAGCTTGATTGACATTTTTATCAGCTTGATTGACATTTTTATCAGCTTGATTGACATTTTTATTAGTTTGATTGAAATTTTTTTAGTTTGATTGATATATTTATCAACTTGATTGACATTTTTATCCACTTGATTGACATTTTTATTAGTTTGATTGACATTTTATTAGTTTGATTGATATTTTTATCAACTTGATTGACATTTTTATCAACTTGATTGACATTTTATTAGTTTGATTGACATTTTTATCAGCTTGATTGACATTTTATCAGCTTGATTGACATTTTTATTAGTTTGATTGACATTTTATTAGTTTGATTGATATTTTTATCAACTTGATTGACATTTTTATTAACTTGATTGACATTTTTATCAACTTGATTGACATTTTATCAACTTGATTGACATTTTTATCAGCTTGATTGACATTTTTATCAGCTTGATTGACATTTTTATCAGCTTGATTGACATTTTTATTAGTTTGATTGACATTTTATTAGTTTGATTGATATTTTTATCAACTTGATTGACATTTTTATTAACTTGATTAACATTTTTATCAACTTGATAGACATTTTATCAACTTGATTGACATTTTATCAACTTAATTGACATTTTTATCAACTTGATTGACATTTTATCAACTTGATTGACATTTTATCAACTTGATTGATATTTTTATCAACTTGATTGACATTTTATCAACTTGATTGACATTTTATCAACTTGATTGACATTTTTATCAGCTTGATTGACATTTTTATCAGCTTGATTGACAATTTTATCAGCTTGATTGATATTTTTATTAGTTTGATTGACATTTTATTAGTTTGATTGATATTTTTATCAACTTGATTGACATTTTTATCAACTTGATTGACATTTTATTAGTTTTATTGACATTTTTATCAGATTGATTGACATTTTATCAGCTTGATTGAAATTTTTATTAGTTTGATTGACATTTTATTAGTTTGATTGATATTTTTATCAACTTGATTGACATTTTTATCAACTTGATTGACATTTTATTAGTTTGATTGACATTTTTATCAGATTGATTGACATTTTATCAACTTGATTGACATTTTATCAACTTGATTGACATTTTTATCAACTTGATTGACATTTTATCAACTTGATTGACATTTTATCAACTTGATTGATATTTTTATCAACTTGATTGACATTTTATCAACTTGATTGACATTTTATCAACTTGATTGACATTTTTATCAGCTTGATTGACATTTTTATCAGCTTGATTGACATTTTTATCAGCTTGATTGACATTTTATCAACTTGATTGACATTTTATCAACTTGATTGACATTTTATCAACTTGATTGACATTTTTATCAACTTGATTGACATTTTATCAGCTTGATTGACATTTTTATCAGCTTGATTGACATTTTTATTAGTTTGATTGACATTTTATTAGTTTGATTGACATTTTATTAGTTTGATTGATATTTTTATCAACTTGATTGACATTTTTATCAACTTGATTGACATTTTATTAGTTTGATTGACATTTTTATCAGATTGATTGACATTTTATCAGCTTGATTGAAATTTTTATTAGTTTGATTGACATTTTATTAGTTTGATTGATATTTTTATCAACTTGATTGACATTTTATCAACTTGATTGACATTTTATCAACTTGATTGACATTTTTATCAGCTTGATTGACATTTTTATCAGCTTGATTGACATTTTTATCAACTTGATTGACATTTTTATCAACTTGATTGACATTTTATCAACTTGATTGACATTTTTATTAGTTTGATTGACATTTTATTAGTTTGATTGATATTTTTATCAGCTTGATTGACATTTTATCAACTTGATTGACATTTTATCAACTTGATTGACATTTTATCAACTTGATTGACATTTTATTAACTTGATTGACATTTTTATCAGCTTGATTGACATTTTTATCAGCTTGATTGACATTTTTATCAGCTTGATTGACATTTTTATTAGTTTGATTGACATTTTATTAGTTTGATTGATATTTTTATCAACTTGATTGACATTTTTATTAACTTGATTAACATTTTTATCAACTTGATTGACATTTTATCAACTTGATTGACATTTTATCAACTTGATTGACAGTTTTATCAACTTGATTGACATTTTATCAACTTGATTGACATTTTATCAACTTGATTGATATTTTTATCAACTTGATTGACATTTTATCAACTTGATTGACATTTTATCAACTTGATTGACATTTTTATCAGCTTGATTGACATTTTTATCAGCTTGATTGACATTTTTATCAGCTTGATTGACATTTTTATTAGTTTGATTGACATTTTATTAGTTTGATTGATATTTTTATCAACTTGATTGACATTTTTATCAACTTGATTGACATTTTATTAGTTTGATTGACATTTTTATCAGATTGATTGACATTTTATCAGCTTGATTGAAATTTTTATTAGTTTGATTGACATTTTATTAGTTTGATTGATATTTTTATCAACTTGATTGACATTTTATCAACTTGATTGACATTTTATCAACTTGATTGACATTTTTATCAACTTGATTGACATTTTATCAACTTGATTGACATTTTATTAGTTTGATTGATATTTATATCAACTTGATTAACATTTTTATCAACTTGATTGACATTTTATCAACTTGATTGACATTTTATCAACTTGATTGACATTTTTATCAACTTGATTGACATTTTATCAACTTGATTGACATTTTATCAACTTGATTGATATTTTTATCAACTTGATTGACATTTTTATCAACTTGATTGACATTTTATCAACTTGATTGACATTTTATCAACTTGATTGACATTTTATCAACTTGATTGATATTTTTATCAACTTGATTGACATTTTTATCAACTTGATTGACATTTTATCAACTTGATTGACATTTTTATTAGTTTGATTGACATTTTATTAGTTTGATTGATATTTTTATCAACTTGATTGACATTTTATCAACTTGATTGACATTTTATCAACTTGATTGACATTTTATCAACTTGATTGACATTTTATCAACTTGATTGACATTTTATTAACTTGATTGACATTTTTATCAGCTTGATTGACATTTTTATCAGCTTGATTGACATTTTTATCAGCTTGATTGACATTTTTATTAGTTTGATTGAAATTTTTTTAGTTTGATTGATATATTTATCAACTTGATTGACATTTTTATCCACTTGATTGACATTTTTATTAGTTTGATTGACATTTTATTAGTTTGATTGATATTTTTATCAACTTGATTGACATTTTTATCAACTTGATTGACATTTTATTAGTTTGATTGACATTTTTATCAGCTTGATTGACATTTTATCAGCTTGATTGACATTTTTATTAGTTTGATTGACATTTTATTAGTTTGATTGATATTTTTATCAACTTGATTGACATTTTTATTAACTTGATTGACATTTTTATCAACTTGATTGACATTTTATCAACTTGATTGACATTTTTATCAGCTTGATTGACATTTTTATCAGCTTGATTGACATTTTTATCAGCTTGATTGACATTTTTATTAGTTTGATTGACATTTTATTAGTTTGATTGATATTTTTATCAACTTGATTGACATTTTTATTAACTTGATTAACATTTTTATCAACTTGATAGACATTTTATCAACTTGATTGACATTTTATCAACTTAATTGACATTTTTATCAACTTGATTGACATTTTATCAACTTGATTGACATTTTATCAACTTGATTGATATTTTTATCAACTTGATTGACATTTTATCAACTTGATTGACATTTTATCAACTTGATTGACATTTTTATCAGCTTGATTGACATTTTTATCAGCTTGATTGACAATTTTATCAGCTTGATTGATATTTTTATTAGTTTGATTGACATTTTATTAGTTTGATTGATATTTTTATCAACTTGATTGACATTTTTATCAACTTGATTGACATTTTATTAGTTTTATTGACATTTTTATCAGATTGATTGACATTTTATCAGCTTGATTGAAATTTTTATTAGTTTGATTGACATTTTATTAGTTTGATTGATATTTTTATCAACTTGATTGACATTTTTATCAACTTGATTGACATTTTATTAGTTTGATTGACATTTTTATCAGATTGATTGACATTTTATCAACTTGATTGACATTTTATCAACTTGATTGACATTTTTATCAACTTGATTGACATTTTATCAACTTGATTGACATTTTATCAACTTGATTGATATTTTTATCAACTTGATTGACATTTTATCAACTTGATTGACATTTTATCAACTTGATTGACATTTTTATCAGCTTGATTGACATTTTTATCAGCTTGATTGACATTTTTATCAGCTTGATTGACATTTTATCAACTTGATTGACATTTTATCAACTTGATTGACATTTTATCAACTTGATTGACATTTTTATCAACTTGATTGACATTTTATCAGCTTGATTGACATTTTTATCAGCTTGATTGACATTTTTATCAGCTTGATTGACATTTTTATTAGTTTGATTGACATTTTATTAGTTTGATTGATATTTTTATCAACTTGATTGACATTTTTATCAACTTGATTGACATTTTATTAGTTTGATTGACATTTTTATCAGATTGATTGACATTTTATCAGCTTGATTGAAATTTTTATTAGTTTGATTGACATTTTATTAGTTTGATTGATATTTTTATCAACTTGATTGACATTTTATCAACTTGATTGACATTTTATCAACTTGATTGACATTTTTATCAGCTTGATTGACATTTTTATCAGCTTGATTGACATTTTTATCAACTTGATTGACATTTTTATCAACTTGATTGACATTTTATCAACTTGATTGACATTTTTATTAGTTTGATTGACATTTTATTAGTTTGATTGATATTTTTATCAGCTTGATTGACATTTTATCAACTTGATTGACATTTTATCAACTTGATTGACATTTTATCAACTTGATTGACATTTTATTAACTTGATTGACATTTTTATCAGCTTGATTGACATTTTTATCAGCTTGATTGACATTTTTATCAGCTTGATTGACATTTTTATTAGTTTGATTGACATTTTATTAGTTTGATTGATATTTTTATCAACTTGATTGACATTTTTATTAACTTGATTAACATTTTTATCAACTTGATTGACATTTTATCAACTTGATTGACATTTTATCAACTTGATTGACAGTTTTATCAACTTGATTGACATTTTATCAACTTGATTGACATTTTTATCAGCTTGATTGACATTTTTATCAGCTTGATTGACATTTTTATTAGTTTGATTGACATTTTATTAGTTTGATTGATATTTTTATCAACTTGATTGACATTTTTATTAACTT
>NIVC01001658.1:0-85000 GCA_002269645.1 Macrostomum lignano | reverse complement strand
ACGTGAGAACCTGCAGCCTGCGGAACAGCGCCACATGATCGCACTGGCATGGATCAGCGTGCAGGAACTCCTCCAGACCGGCTCGCTTCGCCTTATCAGCTTCGCCAGCCATCTTGTGCATCTGGGTGCTGGAGATCCTCTGAGCAGCCGGTTGCGATGGAGCTACAGGCTTGTGAGTCTGGCCAGTAGCTCTGTAGATTGCTTGCACCCACAACTGCCTGTCCGTGTCGTCTTCGCTAGCGTAGGTGACGCAATCTCCCTCTCGTACGGTGTTGAAGAAGCAGAATTTACCGCTGGCAGCTTCGGCCAGCAGCTCAGGTGGAGTCTCGATCAGGTAGTCAACGGTGTAGTCGCCGAGGCTGGTCACCTCCATGGGTTCGGATTTCTTCTCTCGAAACGATGCCATGACGAAATTGTACTGACTGACCTGCAGAGGGGTTGAGAAATTCGAACTGGCGAGTTAAAGACAGTCGGGCATTGAAATTCTGCTTTTGGTGCAGAATAATAAAAAACTACACTATTTTAGCGCTAATCTGATACTATAACTTTGGCGCCAATCTGACTAGTAAGTTTTGGCGCCAATCTGACTAGTAAGTTTTGGCGCCAATCTGACTAGTAAGTTTTGGCGCCAATCTGACTAGTAAGTTTTGGCGCCAATCTGACTAGTAAGTTTTGGCGCCAATCTGACTAGTAAGTTTTGGCGCCAATCTGACTAGTAAGTTTTGGCGCCAATCTGACTAGTAAGTTTTGGCGCCAATCTGACTAGTAAGTTTTGGCGCCAATCTGACTAGTAAGTTTTGGCGCCAGTCTGACACTACATGTATACTACTGTTTGGCGCCAACCTGACACTACATGTATACTGTTTTGGCGCCTACCTGACTCTATAACATTTTGGCGCCAACCTGACGCTACACCTTTTCGGCGCCAGCCTGATGCTAAAATGTTTTGGCGCCAACCTGACGCTAAAATGTTTTGGCGCCAGCCTGACGCTATGCTGTTTTGGCGTTAGCCTGACGCTACGAGTACAATGTTTTGGCGCTAATCTGAAGTTATGCTGTTTTAGCGCCAACTTGACGCCATACAGTTTTGGCGCCAGCCTGACGCTATACAGTTTTGGCGCTAACCTGAAAGTATGCTATTTTGGAGCCAAAAATCGCCCTTTCTAAGAAAGATGTTAAAATTTCGGCGCTCAGTTGACAAACACGATACGAAACCTCTAGTTTCACTTATTTTAAATATCAGCGTAAGATTCTAGCCATACTACTTATAGCGCATAATAGTAACAAAAATCGAATATTTTCTTCCAGCTCTTCTATCTATTAAAAATTAAAGGAATCAATTAATAAATGCTACTAAAGACCGAACAAAATTGTTGGCAAAAAATTGTATAAAATAATAAGTTGTCTAAGTTTACAAATAGAATTTAGCATGTACAAGAGCAATTTTAAATTACCATTTTCAGAATGATGCAATGCAAACTAATGAAAAAGTTTTACTAATTAAAAAATTTGTTGCAATGTGAGAGAAAGATTCATTTATTAATAGTGGCTACACGTGCAAAAATGATCTTCAATCATAGAACAGTAGTGCATGCTGCAGTTTTGATATCAAATTTTATAAAAATTAATAATTAAAGTTCAGATTGTCCTATACGCAATCAGTTTACGGGCTATTTGCAATTATAAATGATTTCTCATATTCAAAAGTTGTGTTAAATCTACCAAAGTCAACGTTCCGCTCGAAGTGCAATGAAAAAAGTTTAACAAAAAGCATTCATTCATCTAGTTTATCAATAATACAAAGGAAACATGTTAAACCATTAATTAAAAGTCAATGAAGATAATTATAGATATGGAATCTTACCAGTTAAGTTTGCTAAGAAACTGTTTTTTTCATCTCCTTTGGGTGAAGATAAACAAATGAGTTTGTTGAAATTTAGCTGCTCAGTAGTAATTGTTTAACTAGCACATTATATATGCATTATAAATTAGTAACACTTTGCATACAGTTTACATTATAGTGTACAGTTTACATTATAGTGTACAGTTTACATTATAGTGTACAGTTGACATTATAGTGTACAGTTTACATTATAGTGTACAGTTTACATTATAGTGTACAGTTGAAATTATAGTGTACAGTTTACATTATAGTGTACAGTTTACATTATAGTGTACAGTTTACATTATAGTGTACAGTTTACATTATAGTGTACAGTTTACATTATAGTGTACAGTTTACAGTATATTGTACAGTTTACATTACAATCTTTTCTATGTAACTACTGTAATTATTTCATATTTCAAAAGTTAGTTAACACATTAAAGTACTGTACACCATACACGCACAATATCAAAGGTAAATACACAGATAAAAGCACTGTACACAGTACAAATCAGAAACAATGATAGATCATTGTATACCGTAATGGTTATATAATGTTACACGCACCACAATATCCACAGCTCAACAACCATTTTACGTGTACTATAATTGAGACACCAATACATTACCAAGGCAAGCGCATTACCTGAATGAGACACATGTAGCGCTTTTTCCACTTCTTAAACACAGATTTTCCCACGGCCCACAGCCAGCCGCAGTGCTTCAAATTTGATGGCTTCTCCATTCGAACAACAATTTTGATGCGCAAATCATCCGGGCAGCCTTTGCTGGTGGTCATGCGGTACCACTCGGGACCCTTTGCCGTGGTGCAGGTGGGCCTGATCAGCACCTGCGGCGGGGGAGAGTCAGATAAACAAGTGGCCGCGATTCATTTATCAGGCCGCGCTTAATCATTGATGCAAGTTATAAGTACATTCTAATTACAATGTAGCATCTGTCAATGCTTCTAAAACGCATGTAATCTCCTATAAAACACTTTATTCCATTTAAAATTCCATAAACATTTTATTCCACAACCACCTAATACTTTTAAAGTACCATTAATTCCTTTGAGAACACCTTTAATCCCGTTGAGAACACCTTTTATCCCATTGAGAACACCTTTAATCCCATTGAGAACACCTTTAATCCCGTTGAGAACACCCTTAATTCCTTTGAGAACACCTTTAATCGCGTTGAGAACACCTTTAATCGCGTTGAGAACACCCTTAATTCCTTTGAGAACACCTTTAATCGCGTTGAGAACACCTTTAATCCCGTTGAGAACACCCTTAATTCCTTTGAGAACACCTTTAATCGCGTTGAGAACACCTTTAATCGCGTTGAGAACACCTTTAATCGCGTTGAGAACACCCTTAATTCCTTTGAGAACACCTTTAATCGCGTTGAGAACACCTTTAATCCCGTTGAGAACACCCTTAATTCCTTTGAGAACACCTTTAATCGCGTTGAGAACACCTTTAATCGCGTTGAGAACACCCTTAATTCCTTTGAGAACACCTTTAATCCCTTTGAGAACACCTTTAATCCCGTTGAGAACACTCTTAATTCCTTTAAAAACATCCTTAATCCCGTTCAGAACATCCTTGACACTTTAAGAACACCATTAATCCCGTCGAAAACACCCTTTATCTTACTAAGAACATCCTTAACACCGTTGAGAACACTTTTAATCCATTCGAAAAATACGAGTATGTTATCCCTCTGAGAAGATCAATAATCCCTGAGAAAATCCTTAACCACTTTTTTGAGAATAACTTTTATCTGTTTGAGAGTGATCCTCTTAGAAACCTCTTAGAATCTCTTTGACAGTATATCAAATTATTCCTACCAAACATACTTTAAAGTACATCCCTCTAATCCTTTACATTTCGTTCATCCTCTCAAAAATCCGTAATACTGCGCCTTAAACCTCCTCACCTTGCCCAATTCGCGATCCTCAAAGCTCAACATTCTGGCATTCTCGGCGAACAGTTTCACTTTAACAATTGGCAACGGATGCGATGTTGAAAAATCGCCCTGCGTGTCCCACATGGGTCTGGAGGCCTCAGCTTGATCAGTTTGCAGTTTCTCGCCGCCCTCCACCTCCATAGTGCAGTAGACGATGCGGTTGCCGGGCACGCATTTCAAATTCTTCACCTCGGAGACCACAACCTTGAGCGAGTAGAAAGAGCGGGTTTAGGGTGGCAATCTGTAATCACCTAAAGTTGTTCTTACCGAGTTGGCGCCTTATTTTATAATTTAGATCGGGCACCCCTATTTTAAAGTTAGCGCCTCAATCTTAAATTTGGCGCCTTGATCTTAAATTTGGCGCCTTAATCTTAAATTTGGCGCCTTGATTTAAAATTTAGCGCCTCAATCTACAATTTGGCGCCTCAACCTCAAATTTAGCGCCTTAAACTCGAAGTTGGCGCCTCAATCACAATTTTTGCACCTTGATCTCAAGTTTGGCGCCTCGATTTCAAATTTGGCGCCTCGATCTCAAATTTGGCGTCTCAACCTCAAATTTGGCGTCTCAACCTCAAATTTGGCGTCTCAACCTCAAATTTGGCGTCTCAACCTCAAATTTGGCGTCTCAACCTCAAATTTGGCGGCATGGCGCCTTACCCTCAAATTTGGCGCCATAATCTTCAATTTAGCGCCTCAATCTCAAGTTTAGCGCCTTGATCTCAAATTTGGCGCTTTGATCTTAAATTTGGCGCCTTGATCTTAAATTTGGCGCCTCGATCTTTAATTTGGCGCCTCGATCCTAAATTTGGCGCCTCAATCCTAAATTTGGCGTCTCGATCTTAAATTTGGCGCCTCGATCTTAAATTTGGCGCCTTGATCTTAAATTTGGCGCCTCGATCTTAAATTGGCGCCTCGATCTTAAATTTGGCGCCCCTGTCTCAGTTATTGCGCAGATTTAACGATGCTTACCATTGTACTTTATTACATTATATCATTATTATTTTAAACTCCGAATTCCACCAGACAGATGTACTTTTATTTAACTAACAGATAACTCCGCCATTTAAACACTGTATGCATTAGAGTCATTTCAAGCTTATCAAAATCTGCTGTAAACAGAGGATAAAGCGGAAAACGAATTAATTTGGAATTCGGAGGAAAAGTCTACACTGCGGCCATCTCTGCCGGCATTTTGCTGAAGGAAGGAATTTCAGGAAATAACCTATCTATTTTTTTCGATTTTTTCTAGCCGAACAGCGACATTATGCAAAATCGATATTCAGCAAAACTCTCCCTTGCCGTCTAGCGGGCCAGTTTAAATGCAGCCTTAAGGCCTTTCTATTTGCCCTGATGCTTTAATGTAAATTTTTAAATAAACCCGCCCTTTACATTTAAACTGATAATCATACGTGTGGTGCTAACATTTCGTGTATATATTTCAACAATTTGAGGAATGAGAAATAAGGGATGAGAGATGAGGGATGGGAGATGAGGGATGGGAGATGAGGGATGGAGAGATGAGGGATGGGAGATGAGGGATGGGAGATGAGGGATGGGAGATGAGGGATGGGAGATGAGGGATGGGAGATGAGGGATGGGAGATGAGGGATGGGGAGATGAGGGATGGGAGATGAGGGATCGGAGATGAGGGATGGGAGATGAGGGATCGGAGATGAGGGATGGGAGATGAGGGATGGGAGATGAGGGATGGGAGATGAGGGATGGGAGATGAGGGATGGGAGATGAGGGATGGGAGATGAGGGATGGGGAGATGAGGGATGGGAGATGAGGGATGGGAGATGAGGGATGGTGAGATGAGGGATGGGAGATGAGGGATGGAGAGATGAGGGATGGGAGATGAGGGATGGGAGATGAGGGATGGGAGATGAGGGATGGAGAGATGAGGGATGGGAGATGAGGGATGGGAGATGAGGGATGGGAGATGAGGGATGGAGAGATGAGGGATGGGAGATGAGGGATGGGAGATGAGGGATGGGGAGATGAGGGATGGGAGATGAGGGATCGGAGATGAGGGATAGGAGGTGAGGGATCGGAGATGAGGGATGGGGAGATGAGGGATGGGAGATGAGGGATGGGAGATGAGGGATGGGAGATGAGGGATGGGAGATGAGGGATGGGAGATGAGGGATGGGAGATGAGGGATGGGAGATGAGGGATGGGAGATGAGGGATGGGGAGATGAGGGATGGGAGATGAGGGATCGGAGATGAGGGATGGGAGATGAGGGATCGGAGATGAGGGATGGGAGATGAGGGATGGGAGATGAGGGATGGGAGATGAGGGATGGGAGATGAGGGATGGGGAGATGAGGGATGGAGAGATGAGGGATGGGGAGATGAGGGATGGGAGATGAGGGATGGAGAGATGAGGGATGGGAGATGAGGGATGGGAGATGAGGGATGGGAGATGAGGGATCGGAGATGAGGGATGGGAGATGAGGGATCGGAGATGAGGGATGGGAGATGAAGGATCGGAGATGAGGGATGGGAGATGAGGGATCGGAGATGAGGGATCGGAGATGAGGGATGGGAGATGAGGGATCGGAGATGAGGGATGGGAGATGAGGGATGGGAGATGAGGGATCGGAGATGAGGGATGGGAGATGAGGGATCGGAGATGAGGGATGGGAGATGAGGGATCGGAGATGAGGGATGGGAGATGAGGGATGGGAGATGAGGGATCGGAGATGAGGGATGGGAGATGAGGGATGGGAGATGAGGGATCGGAGATGAGGGATGGGAGATGAGGGATCGGAGATGAGGGATGGGAGATGAGGGATCGGAGATGAGGGATGGGAGATGAGGGATGGGAGATGAGGGATCGGAGATGAGGGATGGGAGATGAGGGATGTTGAGATGCGAAAAGCAATGGCAAGGAAAATTAAAGATAGACATAATAGAATCTAGCCAATCATAGAAAGACAAAATCAACATCAAAAGAAAATGAAACGCAGTAAAGACATGCGGAGAAAAAAAGCACAAATAAGAAAATGGAAAATTAAAGTTGAGAAGTCGTAGCTTGAAGCAAAAGAAATATGCTAGCATGCAAATCGTTCTAGCCTGTAGATCAAAGAATTTCAAGTTTCAAGACAGACGAGAGAGAGAGAGAAGGGTAGAGAAGAAAGAGCGATGATTGATGAATTTTTGGTCAAAAAGCAACCTGCAGCAGGCTTCTTGCGGGGCTAGGGGTGGGTGTTACAAGCAAAGCTCGGCGTTCTCTCTTCTTTTGCAAGAAAAGTCGCGCGAGTGCAGGCAAGTACCCTTATAGCTTCCTGGTGTACTCGCATGCCCATGTTTGTCTTTAGTGTTCAACAAGACCTTCGCAATGTATGGAAGTAGATAAATATAGTTTCATATGATGCAATTAATAAATTTGGCGCCCCAAACAGTGAATTTGGCGCCCAAATCAATAAAGTTGGCGCCTCAATCAGTGAAGATGGCGCTTCAATCAGTGAAGTTGGCGCCAAAAACAGTGAAGTTGACACCCCAATCAGTGAAGTTGGCGCCCAAATCAATGAAGTTGGCGCTTCAATCAGTGAAGTTGGCGCCAAAAACAGTGAAGTTGACACCCCAATCAGTGAAGTTGGCGCCCAAATCAATAAAGTTGGCGCCTCAATCAGTGAAGTTGGCACCTTAATCAGTGAAGTTGGCGCCCAAATCAGTGAAGTTGGCGCCTCAATCAATGAAGTTGGCGCCTCAATCAGTGAAGTTGGCGCCTCAATCAGTAAAGATGGCGCCCAATCAGATCAGAAAAACAATAGCAAACCTCAATAGAGAAGTTCAGATGAATGCTACTCCGAGAGAAGCTGGTGTCCACATCAGCGTCCCCCTGGCCGCTAGATGCGCCTTTCTGGTGCTTCTTTGGCTTTTGACCAATCAGTTTGGTGTCCTGGTTGCCCTTGGTTACCGGCACACTCTCCAGGTTGGTCATTAGAAGGTTTATTGCGGATTTCACCTCCTCGTAATAGAGTGGCTCCATGTCTTTAACGACGAACTTGGGAAATTTTCGGTTCTGCAAATCAAAAACATTAAAAATACTTTAATTCTTCCAACACTACAAAAGTCCTGATAACCCAAAATGTAAAAATCCTTTGAAGTTGCCGCCGGCTCTGTAATGGCCCTGAAAACCCAAAAATTTAAAATCCTTTGAAGTTGCCACCGGCTCTGTAATGGCCCTGATAACCCAAAAATTAAAAGTCCTTTGAAATTTCCACCGGCTCTGCAATGGCCCTGATAACCCAAAATTAAAATCCTTTGATGTTGCCGCCGGTTCTGTAACGGCCCTGATAAGGCAAAGTAAAATCCTTTGATGTTGCCGCCGGTTCTGTAACGGCCCTGATAACCCAAAAATTTAAATCCTTTGATGTTGCCGCCGGTTCTGTAACGGCCCTGATAAGGCAAAAATTAAAATCCTTTGATGTTGCCGCCGGTTCTGTAACGGCCCTGATAACCCAAAAATTTAAATCCTTTGATGTTGCCACCGAAACTACAATAACCCAATTTTAATAATTTGATAAAACTGAAGTGCACCCTTAATCTCACCTTAACCATGTCCTCGTACATGGTTAGTCGACCGTCGAGTTCTCGTCTGACTTGAGCAGCCTGCTCGTCTAAATTGTCGAGCTGTAAAAAAGTGAAGAAAAAAACGATGTAAAAACAATAAACGAATGGGACGCTTATTAAGATGAATGATTGGTAAAATAACTGCAAAAATCATCAGGTGTTTCGCAAATGCGATACAAAAATTTCTTGTGCAACCTTTTTTTTCTTATAAAACTTCAGCACTGCAAAGGCTCAACGACATCTGCTAAAAACCCTTTGATGTCCTCTGAAGTGGCACCGTCAAGCACAACTGTAGACGAAAACGCAGACAGAGGACTAAATTAGAAACAAAATAAGCGGACAGACATTCCTGAAAGCATTTTTGGAAGAAATTCCCAGAACTTCTCAGCGTTAACAAACAGAAGATTTAGCACTTCATAGAGTAATAAAACACTTTCAAGCACCAATGACACACTAAGACAATAGACACACAGCAAGACACACTCAGACATACACTAAGACAGACATTCAGACCCACACTAAGACAGACATTCAGACCCACACTAAGACAGACCCTAAGACAGACACTAGGACAGATACTAAGACAGACACTAAGACACACTAGGACAGACACTAAGACAGACACTAGGACAGACACTAAGACAGACACTAGGACAGACACTAGGACAGACACTAGGACAGACACTAAGACAGACACTAAGAAACTAAGACAGACACTAAGACAGACACTAAGACAGATACTAAGACACACTAAGACAGACACTAAACAGACACTAAGACAGACACTAAGACAGACACTAAGACAGACACTAGGACAGACACTAAGACACACTAAGACACACTAGGACAGACACTAAGACAGACACTAAGACAGACACTAGGACAGACACTAGGACAGACACTAGGACAGACACTAAGACAGACACTAGGACAGACACTAAGACACACTAAGACACACTAGGACAGACACTAAGACAGACACTAAGACAGACACTAGGACAGACACTAGGACAGACACTAGGACAGACACTAAGACAGACACTAAGACAGACACTAAACAGACACTAGGACAGACACTAAGACAGACACTAAGACAGACACTATAACTGACACTAAGACACACTAGGACAGACACTAAGACATACACTTAGACAGACAACCAAGACACACTAGGACAGACACTAAGACAGACACTAAGACAGACACTAAGACAGACACTAAGACAGACACTAAGACAGACACTAAGACAGACACTACGACACACTAGCACAGACACTAAGATACACGCTAAGACAGAAACTAAGACACACTGAGACAGACACTTAGAGTGACACTTTGACGCATAGACAGACACTAAGGCAGACACTTAGACACAACCAAGACAAACGCACAGACAGGCAAGCAGGTCTTATGACTCTTAGGAAGCTAGCAGAAGCAGCTTAGAGAGGCAGAATAAGCAAGCCAACGAACTACAGAGAGAAGGCAAAGAAGACAAAAATCAATGCGCGCAGACAGGTCAAAAGAAGCGACAGGGAGATTCAAAAATAATCCTAGCGCACTATCCCGAAGCCCTAACCCCTCGCAGAAGCGGAATCCGACGCGAGTTGAAGGGGCCGCAAGGCTTATTGAGCGAGTCCGCTCTGCCCAAAAGCCCGTCTTTGACCTTTCGCCCTTGCCTCCCTCCTCAAAGGCTTATTAGCCTAAAGCCGTCATCTATGCTATCCAACAACAGCAGGAACGCGGGCAGCAAACTCGGGGAGCAAGAATCTAGATGGGAAGAGAAGCGTGCAGGCTGTTAGTCTGTGACCTGGCGAGTGCAGACGAGAATTCTTACAGCGGCTGGCAAGAGCTCTGTCCTCTCTTTTGAGGTCTTCCGAAACCCCTCAGCGGGAGGCAACCTCGCATCGCCCCATATATGCCCTCTTCAATGAAGATTCGACACTGCACGAGTCTGCAGGCAGTCCAACATGCGTGTCTCACTGATTTATTTACAGTCGAAATGTCGATGAAGTGTGTACCACATGAGCCTAAGAATGATGTTTATCCACGCCTTACATGGCTTTGATGATGCCGTTCAAGGTGAACGAATTATATGATAAATTAGTTGTACCTCTGTACCGCGTGATGGAGGATTTGATGGTTCTGCCTCCCTCAGGACAGGCTTACCTACCTCGGCCCAAACCCGGACCTCTCCGACGTTTTCAGACCTGAGAATTTCTGCCAACTCATCCGCTAGCCAAGGGCTACTGGGCGAGCGACCACCTCCTGGACTCTCCTGGACGCTGCGGACACCGACACTGCTGGAACGAATCTGATCGAGTGTACCATTTAGCTCATTCCATAGCAGTCATGCCCTATTCTGCTTGGCCACTAAGCCAGCTCACACAGAGTGTACAAGTTGTCCTGACTTTCTCATCGCCAAGTATGTGATGGGCTACTCTGTCTTCAAACTCGTTCTTAGAAATCTTATAATTAGTAAGTTTAATCCACTAGTCTTATTATAAAGATATATGACCTGCCATCAAAAATCTTAAAGACTGCGCAATTTTAGACACGCCTAAATTGTATACTGCACTGGATTTCTGATGAAGATAATACTGACTATATATAGAATATTGGGTCTCTGCTCAGATACGCGCAACACAATATGAGTAGGCTTGAGCCTGTCGTCGTTCGTTCCCAATGTCAGGAGACTGGGACAGAAATCCACTCCATCTCGTCTACGTCCTCCCTCTGCTCTCTATCCTCTCTCCCCTCTAACCCGCTTTCCCCTTCAGTTTCATTCTCCGTGTCTGCAATGATTTTACTCTGCTAGCGTGCCAGCTCGGGGCTTTAATAAGAGGATGACGATCATTTTTATGAGCGTAACTATATGTTAAAAGCTCGCTGCGTTTACCTCATGTATATAGATCCAAATTTAACGCGCCCAGATAAAAGATAAGCCCCTGACACGAATGTTTTCTGCGGGCGATTCTCATCACTGATCTGAGGGCGATTCTCATGATTGATTTGAGGGCGATTTTCATCACTGATTTGAGGGCGATTATCATCAATGATCTGAGGGCGATTCTCATCACTGATTTTTGAGGGCGATTCTCATCACTGATTTGAGGGCGATTCTCATCACTGATTTTTGGGGGCGATTCTCATCACTGATTTGAGGGCGATTCTCATCACTAATCTGAGGGCGATTCTCATCACTGATCTGAGGGCGATTCTCATCCCTGACCTGAGGGCGATTCTCATCACTGATCTAAGGGCGATTCTCATCACTGATCTGAGGGCGATTCTCATCACTGATCTGAGGGCGATTCTCATCCCTGACCTGAGGGCGATTCTCATCACTGATTTGAGGGCGATTCTCATCCCTGACTCAAGGGCGATTCTCATCACTGATCTAAGGGCGATTCTCATCACTGATCTGAGGGCGATTCTCATCACTGATCTGAGGGCGATTCTCATCACTGATTTGAGGGCGATTCTCATCACTGATTCGAGGGCGATTCTCATCCCTGACTCAAGGGCGATTCTCATCACTGATCTGAGGGCGATTCTCATCACTGATCTAAGGGCGATTCTCATCACTGATCTAAGGGCAATTCTCATCACTGATCTGAGGGCGATTCTCATCACTGATCTGAGGGCGATTCTCATCACTGACTTATTTGAGGGCGATTCTCATCACTGACTTATTTGAGGGCGATTCTCATCACTGATCTAAGGGCGATTCTCATCACTGATCTGAGGGCGATTCTCATCACTGATCTAAGGGCGATTCTCATCACTGATCTGAGGGCGATTCTCATCACTGCTCTGAGGGCGATTCTCATCACTGATCTGAGGGCGATTCTCATCACTGACTTATTTGAGGGCGATTCTCATCACTGACTTATTTGAGGGCGATTCTCATCACTGACTTATTTGAGGGCGATTCTCATCACTGACTTATTTGAGGGCGATTCTCATCACTGATCTGAGGGCGATTCTCATCACTGATCTGAGGGCGATTCTCATCACTGATCTGAGGGCGATTCTCATCACTGATCTGAGGGCGATTCTCATCACTGATCTGAGGGCGATTCTCATCACTGATTTGAGGGCGATTCTCATCACTGATTTGAGGGCGATTCTCATCACTGATCTGAGGGTGCATTTCATATACAGAAGGATAAAAAAGCAATTTGATTTCAGAGCACGCACAGAAACGAAAGAAAACTAAGGCGAGGCAAAATCAGTTGGTAAGCAGCGACTGCATTCAGTATTTATCCCTAAATGATTGACCCTCTTCCCTGCGGCTCACCCAGAACAAATACACTCCGATGTGGATAAAAACCGCTTCCAGGCACTCATTTAGGCCCAGCAGTTAGGAATAATCGTGATTAATCACTTATATTCTAGGTCTGTAATCTGCAGATTTATTATTAAATTCATCTGCGGTGCCTAAGCTTCATTTATCAATTTATTGGGATTTTTTTCGATTCTGGATTTTGAAATTTACTCACGGAAAATTGCTGCAATAGTCATTATAAACAATGGAAGAGAGGCTCTTAGTCTCTTTTCCTTCCATCACTTAGCCTCTGAGCTTCCGTGTCTCAGCCTCTGAGCTGCCATTTCTCAGCCTCTGAGCTGCCATTTCTCAGCCTTTGAGCTGCCATTTCTCAGCCTCTGAGCTGCCATTTCTCAGCCTCTGAGCTGCCATTTCTCAGCCTCTGAGCTACCATTTCTCAGCCTCTGAGCTACCATCTCTCAGTCTCTGAGCTTCCATTTCTCAGCCTCCGAGCTACCATCTCTCAGTCTCTGAGCTTCCATTTCTCAGCCTCCGAGCTACCATCTCTCAGTCTCTGAGCTTCCATTTCTCAGCCTCCGAGCTACCATCTCTCAGTCTCTGAGCTTCCATTTCTCAGCCTCCGAGCTACCATCTCTCAGTCTCTGAGCTTCCATTTCTCAGCCTCCGAGCTACCATCTCTCAGTCTCTGAGCTTCCATTTCTCAGCCTCCGAGCTACCATCTCTCAGTCTCTGAGCTTCCATTTCTCAGCCTCTGAGCTGCCATTTCTCAGCCTCTGAGCTGCCATCTCTCAGTCTCTGAGCTTCCATTTCTCAGCCTCCGAGCTACCATCTCTCAGTCTCTGAGCTGCCATTTCTCAGCCTCTGAGCTGCCATTTCTCAGCCTCTGAGCTGCCATCTCTCAGTCTCTGAGCTTCCATTTCTCAGCCTCTGAGCTTCCATTTCTCAGCCTCTGAGCTTTCATTTCTCATCCTCTAAGCTTCCATCTCTCAGTCTCTCCCGGTTCGAAAAATGTATCTTTTTCAGTATATCCGCCTTGGCATTCAAAAATTATTTTGTTAAATAGACTTCCTCCTTATGTTTATTAACCAATCGAATCTCAAAAAGATTAGATCGAGACAAAATCCTCCAGCACAGAATCAATCAAGATTTTTGCAGCTTTTTCTCAGGTTAGAAAAAATAATGACAAGCTTATCTAAGCAATAATGGACATTGAATATTTCATAAGCTGACACAAGTGACACGAAAGAAAAAAACACCTATGCTTATCCGAGCTCTGAGACATTTTCAAAAGGCAAGAAAGAATAATTCTTTGAAAAAAAATTAAATCCCAACTCAATCATAATCGGATTCACCGGGATTATTCTAGTTTTCTTGCTCCCACTAAACTCTTAGGCAGCCGAAAGCTCATCTAATAAGAGTCTAAAAACAGTTTTTATCCAACTGGTTATTTTTTCAATATCTGCAAAATTGCGAAGGTGATTCTCATCACTGACTTCAGGGCGATTCTCATCACTGATCTGAGGGTGATTCTCATCACTGACTTCAGGGCGATTCTCATCACTGACTTGAGGGCGATTCTCATCACTGATCTGAGGGTGATTCTCATCACTGACTTCAGGGCGATTCTCATCACTGACTTCAGGGCGATTCTCATCACTGACTTCAGGGCGATTCTCATCACTGACTTCAGGGCGATTCTCATCACTGATCTGAGGGTGATTCTCATCACTGACTTCAGGGCGATTCTCATCACTGACTTGAGGGCGATTCTCATCACTGATCTGAGGGTGATTCTCATCACTGACTTCAGGGCGATTCTCATCACTGACTTGAGGGCGATTCTCATCACTGACTTCAGGGCGATTCTCATCACTGACTTCAGGGCGATTCTCATCACTGACTTGAGGGCGATTCTCATCACTGACTTCAGGGCGATTCTCATCACTGACTTCAGGGCGATTCTCATCACTGACTTGAGGGCGATTCTCATCACTGACTTCAGGGCGATTCTCATCACTGACTTCAGGGCGATTCTCATCACTGACTTGAGGGCGATTCTCATCACTGACTTCAGGGCGATTCTCATCACTGACTTGAGGGCGATTCTCATCACTGACTTATTTGAGGGCGATTCTCATCACTGACTTCAGGGCGATTCTCATCACTGACTTGAGGGCGATTCTCATCACTGACTTGAGGGCGATTCTCATCACTGACTTCAGGGCGATTCTCATCACTGACTTCAGGGCGATTCTCATCACTGATCTGAGGGCGATTCTCATCACTGACTTCAGGGCGATTCTCATCACTGACTTGAGGGCGATTCTCATCACTGACTTATTTGAGGGCGATTCTCATCACTGACTTCAGGGCGATTCTCATCACTGACTTGAGGGCGATTCTCATCACTGACTTCAGGGCGATTCTCATCACTGACTTGAGAGCGATTCTCATCACTGACTTCAGGGCGATTCTCATCACTGACTTGAGGGCGATTCTCATCACTGACTTCAGGGCGATTCTCATCACTGACTTGAGGGCGATTCTCATCACTGACTTGAGGGCGATTCTCATCACTGACTTCAGGGCGATTCTCATCACTGACTTGAGGGCGATTCTCATCACTGACTTCAGGGCGATTCTCATCACTGACTTGAGGGCAATTCTTATCACTGACTTCAGGGCGATTCTCATCACTGACTTCAGGGCGATTCTCATGCTTGGTTTGAAGGCGATTCTCATCACTGACTTGAGGGCGATTCTCATCACTGACTTCAGGGCGATTCTCATCACTGACTTATTTGAGGGCGATTCTCATCACTGACTTGAGGGCGATTTTCATCACTGACTTCAGGGCGATTCTCATCACTGACTTCAGGGCAATTCTCATCACTGACTTCAGGGCAATTCTCATCACTGTCTTCAGGGCGATTCTCATCACTGACTTCAGGGCGATTCTCATCACTGACTTCAGGGCGATTCTCATCACTGACTTATTTGAGGGCGATTCTCATCACTGACTTATTTGAGGGCGACTCTCATTACTGACTTATTTAAGGGCGATTCTCATCACTGACTTATTTGAGGGCAATACTCATCACTGACTTATTTGAGGGCGATTCTCATCACTGACTTATTTGAGGGCAATACTCATCACTGACTTATTTTAGGGCGATTCTCATCACTGACTTATTTGAGGGCAATTCTCATCACTGACTTATTTGAGGGCGATTCTCATCACTGACTTTTTTGAGGGCAATTCTCATCACTGACTTATTTGAGGGCGATTCTCATCACTGATCTAAGGGCGATTCTCATCACTGACTTATTTGAGGGCGATTCTCATCACTGAATTCAGGGCGATTCTCATCACTGACTTATTTGAGGGCGATTCTCATCACTGACTTGAGGGCGATTTTCATCACTGACTTCAGGGCGATTCTCATCACTGACTTCAGGGCAATTCTCATCACTGACTTCAGGGCAATTCTCATCACTGTCTTCAGGGCGATTCTCATCACTGACTTCAGGGCGATTCCCATCACTGACTTCAGGGCGATTCTCATCACTGACTTATTTGAGGGCAATTCTCATCACTGACTTATTTGAGGGCGATTCTCATCACTGACTTATTTGAGGGCGATTCTCATTACTGACCTTTTTGAGGGCGATTCTCATCACTGACTTATTTGAGGGCAATACTCATCACTGACTTATTTGAGGGCGATTCTCATCACTGACTTATTTGAGGGCAATACTCATCACTGACTTATTTTAGGGCGATTCTCATCACTGACTTATTTGAGGGCAATTCTCATCACTGACTTATTTGAGGGCGATTCTCATCACTGACTTATTTGAGGGCGATTCTCATCACTGACTTATTTGAGGGCAATTCTCATCACTGACTTTTTTGAGGGCGATTCTCATCACTGATCTAAGGGCGATTCTCATCACTGACTTATTTGAGGGCGATTCTCATCACTGACTTCAGGGCGATTCTCATCACTGAATTAATTGAGGGTGATTCTCATCACTGATTTAAGGGCTATTCTCATCACTGACTTATTTGAGGGCGATTCTCATCACTGACTTCAGGGCGATTCTCATCACTGACTTAAGGGCGATTCTCATCACTGACTTTTTTGACGGCGATTCTCATCACTGACTTGAGGGCGATTCTCATCACTGAATTAATTGAGGGCGATTCTCATCACTGATTTAAGGGCGATTCTCATCACTGACTTATTTGAGGGCGATTCTCATCACTGACTTCAGGGCGATTCTCATCACTGACTTGAGGGCGATTCTCATCACTGACTTATTTGAGGGCGATTCTCATCACTGATCTAAGGGCGATTCTCATCACTGACTTATTTGAGGGCGATTCTCATCACTGACTTCAGGGCGATTCTCATCACTGAATTAATTGAGGGTGATTCTCATCACTGACTTATTTGAGGGCGATTCTCATCACTGACTTGAGGGCGATTCTCATCACTGACTTGAGGGCGATTCTCATCACTGAATTATTTGAGGGCGATTCTCATCACTGAATTATTTGAGGGCGATTCTCATCACTGAATTATTTGAGGGCGATTCTCATCGCTGATTCGAGGGCGATTCTCATCGCTGACTTGAGGGCGATTCTCATCACTGATTCGAGGGCGATTCTCATCACTGATCTAAGGGCGATTCTCATCACTTACTGAAGGGCGATTGTGCGAAGGGCAACTGTATCATGCAAACAAAATTAGTTCGGACTCATTCCGGGGGACTCACCTGACACGCATTGTACATGATCTGGTGCTCATACTTTCTCACGGACAAGATATTCTGAAACATCTCGTACAGCTGCTCTTTGCTCAGCACCAGCTCACTCTGACTGGCGTTCATCTTCTGAATCCGTCTGGGGTCTTCATCTCCGCGATAGATCTGATCGAACTTGGCCATCCACGAGCTCAGCACGGTCTCTTTGCTCAGGCCATCAATCTCTGGCAGACAGCGAACCCGCTTTTCGATATTGTTTTTGAACACTTCGCGAAAGTCTCGAATGGAACATCCGCCGCCGCGAACCATGTTGGCTACTCGGTCGGACTTCAGGAACACCTCGAAGTAGCTCTGGACGGCGTTGTTGAATGCTTCATCGGCCACTATGCCGGTGTCACCGCAGAGAAAATTCTGAAAGCGCTCTTTCACCTGTTTCAGCTGCGACTGAGTCACCTGCAATATAATAGGTTGTTGTGAACGGTTTGGTTATGACAGTTCTGTCTTACGCTTGTGATCTAGTGAGCTGTTGCTTGTGACGTCACGAAGTGTCAGGTTGTGATCTAGTGAGCTGTTGCTTGTGACGTCACGAAGTGTCAGGTTGTGATCTAGTGAGCTGTTGCTTGTGACGTCACGAAGTGTCAGGTTGTGATCTAGTGAGCTGTTGCTTGTGACATCACGGACTGTCTGGTTGTGACGCTACGGACTGTCTAGTTGTGACGCTACGAACTGTCTCAGTCTGGTTGTGACGCTACGGACTGTCTGGTTGTGACGCTACGAACTGTCTGGTTGTGACGCTACGAACTGTCTGGTTGTGACGTCACAGACTGTCTGGTTGTGACGCTACGGACTGTCTGGTTGTGACGCTACGGACTCTCTGGTTGTGACGCTACGGACTCTCTGGTTGTGACGCTATGGACTGTCTGGTTGTGACGCTACGGACTGTCTGGTTGTGGCGCTACAGACGTCTGGTTGTGACGCTACAGACTGTCTGGTTGTGACGCTACGGACTGTCGGGTTGTGACGCTACAGACTGTCTGGTTGTGACGTCACGAAGTGTCTGGCTGTGACGCTACGGACTGTCTGGTTGTGACGCTACGAACTGTCTGGTTTTGACGCTACGGACTGTCTAGTTGTGACGCTACGGACTGTCTGGTTGTGACGCTACGGACTGTCTGGTTGTGACGCTACGGACTGTCTGATTTTGACGTCACGAACTGTCTGGTTGTGACGCTACGAACTGTCTGGTTGTGACGCTACGAACTGTCTGGTTGTGACGCTACGGACTGTCTGGTTGTGACGCTACGAACTGTCTGGTTGTGACGCGACGAAATGTCTGGTTGTGACGCTACGAACTGTCTGGTTGTGACGCTACGGACTGTCTGGTTTTGACGTCACAAACTGTCAGGTTGTGAGGTTACAAAACCATCTGCTTGGTATCAAGACTAACCAACCTTGAGCTGTCGTCTGGCCAAATCCGTTGGTTGTTTAGCATTGAACGGATAGGCAATGCAACGCATAACAAAGACGTACAATAGCAGTCTTTGTCGCCTATCGGCCTCTTCGTCAATCGATTGCTGCTCAGGATTGTCACCAGCTGCAGATGCCGATCTGGAATTGTTGCCAACGTAAACTGACTGCATACTGGGCGATGGACTAGTCTGGCGTCGCCTGCTATGCTGCTGTTGATCGACGCAAGCGAGAGCTGCTGTTGCCGATGATAGCGAATTCGCACCGCCCGACTGCTGCTGTTGGTGCATAGGCGATGGCGCACAAGAATTTGCCATGGAAGCTGCTGGCCTCGGAACAATTGGAGCTTCAATGTTTAACGATGGCGGAGGCGGATGCTGCTGAGCGGCGATAGGCCTGTGAGAGCTCAAACTGGAACCGCCTGGCGAAGACAGTGCGGCACCGCTGGCACCGCTGGAAGCGGCGGCGGCAACAGCAGCCGCCGTTGCAGCGCCGAGACCACCGCGAGCGGCTGCCGCTGCGGCTGCCACTGGCGGAGCGAAGATGGCGCCAGGCGGCGGACCCTTTGAGTAGTCCCAATCGTCGTCATCGTCATCGGATGATGAGTCGCGAAGCATTGAACAAGTTAAGGCTTGTCTAAGACTGCTGGAATATGTGCTGACAGAGATTTAGGGAGAGAGTTTCAATCAATAAAGGAGACTTGGAAACAAGTGCATATATCATAACTATATCATAACTATTGTATTTAGTTGTAAGCCTGCAGTTTTACTTTTAGTCTAGTGGTTAGAGCGTCGGACTCACGACTTAAAGGTCAGGGGTTCGATTCCCGATCCCACTGGAACAATTTGTGTCCTTGAGCAAGACGCTTAACTCTGTATTGCTTCAGTTCACCCAGCTGTAAAATGGATGCCAGCATTAGCTGGGGTAATTGAGGGTGTGTGTGGCAACCCCCTCCCCAGTCCTTGGACTGAACAGCCCAATTGATGCAGGTGTAATCAATTCTCATTATTATTATGCAAGTCTGCAACTCCATTTTACACATTAAATACAAATTAAAAACAAGGTTTCTACTTCAATGGATGTACTGTGCTAACTAGAGATGATACGAGAGTACTAATATGCAGCCTACTCACTTGACAACCCTCACCATTGCAGCCCCAATGAAATAAGTCATGACACAACAATGCCAAAAAGGGATTTCCAGAGGTAGAGCAGCCTATATTGGTGTTTATCCATAAAAACTGACTGGGATTTGTCATGTAATTCACACCCATTGAGGACTAATCCCCAAGGTTCTATAGTAAAAATCTGACTCTAGACATATTTCAGACAAACAATTTAGTATATGAATGGGCTGAATTGTACTGAGTTTGCTCTACAAACTATAGACAACTTCCTTGTTTAAACTCTTATGCAAGCCATATTTCACTACTGTTGGGTAATTTGCACAAGTAGCCCATTTAGCTATATACTAACCTAACCAACTCATTTGCTACTAGCTTAACTTAGTAGCAAATGTGCTAAACTACTAGCCTTGTTACCCTTATCTTTGGCTAATATTAGCTGTTGATGCTTTAATAAAATTTATTTTAAAAACTAAAAACTTATTTTACTAATATCACTTAAAGGCTTAATTACTAATCTTTAACTAAAAAATACACAAATGGGTCTTATACTTTTATTATTATATTTCTTATTTTATATAATATTTCTAAAATTGTCTAAACTTTTGTCAAAAAATTGTCAATAATATGTTATTAAGTTAGATATGTTAATATTTTCTTTAATATAATGATTGCAATAATAAATTAATTAATTAAAATTGCTTATAAAGCCTTGGTGATTTAAGAACTTGGTTTATATTATGCATATAGCATTAAATAAGTATAAATATAACAGATTGGATATAATAAGTTTTTACAATAGACCTAAATGAAAATATGTTGTTTGTTAATTTGTTGTCTCTAGCCTACATTAGAGATCATGCAACATACACTAAAAATTTCTAGTATAAATTTTAGATTTTAGCCAGGTTGGCAAAAGTTAGTTGGTACACATAATAGATATGGTGACTTTCCTATTATTACAATACAATGTCTTAAGTTATTATAGTAAAACAAGTTTGTTTAGCAGACTCAATATAATCTCTGATTGCTATATTAATTAACATATATAGATCCAACAAAAGTTAGGCCTAATCTGATTTTTGAAATAAAAACATATTATTTTTAATTTCCATTATTCTGAAATGAGACATTATAATGGAGGCCCTCCTGGACTTAATCAATAGTTAATAAATAATTTGGCAGATTATAATTTAAAAATAACCTTTTATTAAGTTTGTTTATTATATATAATTTAAGTTTCTTATTATGTAGACCTAAAACAAATAAAAGATGATAAAAAACATCTATTTCTAGTTTAAAATATGCCTTCTATTCCAAAATATTATTTTGCTGTAGGCAAAAAAAAATTAAAAAAATTATACTATCGATGGCATGGCATAGGCCTATTCTGCATACTTTTTACAACTTTTTACTGCCTCTTTAATCTTGATACAATTTTATGCGATGTACGAGTAAAATGTGTTGTTCAAAAACATTTTATATAATAATGCAGGCTTAGAATCAAGAAACAAATTAGTGTAAAAAAGAAATGATCTACACACACGCCAGAACCACAGTAGTGAAAACTTCACGACTAAAAACAAGCCAACAACTAATTACTCAAACCTATATATCTGTCTAGACAAACAGCAATTTTTTCGGCTTAGTTAGTTAGTGAGTTGGCCAGCTAGGGATAGCTGGCCTTGCCCCAGTACAAAGTTACAAACAATAGGCGAAACAACAAAACACAAATAATCAGGGATGTTTCAGTAAACGCGCGTCGATGATAAAGGCAAGACAAAAAAGTTAAAAGCGATAATAAAATAGTTACATCAGTAAATCAAATATGATCGTAAAAGAAAAAAATAGTAGAACTATAAGTGACTAATTCAGTTGAAATTGAAAGATTTGATTTATAGTTTTGCTGTTCTAAGTGGTTTGTTTACCTTTAATTATGTGTATCCTAAAGAGTCTACAGACTCTTTAATACTTGTAAAATACATTGGGCCGCGCCGTATGTATAAAGCCTAGTCCAGACTAGCTAGTCCGGACTTGGGTAGTTGGTTTTGTCTCGCATAGAGACGCCGAACCGCAGTACCCCTGTGACACTTGTCTCTGCCTGGCTGAAAGCTTGTAATGAGTTAGTAGGCTGGGTTAGAGGGTAGATCAGGAGGGGGCTGTGGCTGTGGGTAGCTGTATAGGAAGGCAGGCCTATACCTGTTCCAGTTGATGCTCTCACGGTCTCCCTTGGAGTGTCCTCTGGTGAACAGACCAGCGATTCTATTAAAGCTGGAGTGTGCCAAAACCAGGACTGAGTCTGAGCAGGACGGGGCCGAATTGACATGGCCACTATTAAAATGGCGGGTTGGCGAAGCAAATGGTGAAACAGTCCTGGCGAATAGCCCTCCGCCGCTTCAAAGATGAGAGACTGTCTGGCAAGAGTACCCGGGGTTTAGTGGGTGGGGAGGTTCCTTCGGGTCGCCATGCACTTGCCGTGGGGGCGGTCATATGACCGGTTTTTTGGCTTTCTAACCCAGGAGAAGGCACGGGCTTCCCTGATTGGTTCACTCAACCCCCTCTAGCCCCGGGGAGGTTTTGATTTGAGTTTGGAGTAGGTGCGACGCCCCGACGGTAGGGGGTAGGGCCCGCGCCCTCAGCCCGACTGGTGTCGCCTGCTCGGCTTGATGGCCACAGTCCTCTTTTAGATAGCTTAGAAACCTAGTGTACATTAGTACACTCCCTGACTCCCAACATGGATCCTAATTCATTCCTAGTGGCGTAATTAGAGCCTGTTCAATGGCTGAGGCGCCATATTACTTATTTAGTAGTAGTAGTAGTAGTAGTCCGGACTTGGGTAGTTCAGTCTATAGTCTATGGTCTAGCTACCTTTGTTCTGTCTATAGTAGACCAGTCTAACTTTGTGTTTCTGCATACCAAATCCAAGCCCAGACTAGCTTTTCAAGACCGGACTACCCTAGTCGACAGAGCTTTCTGCATACGGCCCATTACCGAAGCTGAGAAATGCTGATTCTTTCAGCAGTCACTTTCAGAACAAACTGAACCGATTTGCATGGCTTTCTTGCACATTTCAAAGACATCTTTTTGATATAATGTTTTGTTATAAAAATAGATAATTTCCAGACACGCATAATGCATATTGAAATACCAAGCTGCATACATTGTAAAATGTGAATGTACATGTACGTGTTACATGTATGTTTTATCGTAACTTAATTGTCCTCGGTGAACAAAAATGGGATCTTAATATCAGATCCCGTCTCCAGAAAACAAAGAACTGAATTACAAATTGGCGGAGACTTTTTATACATGATTTCCTGTACAACACTGGGCCGGTACACAGGTTAATCAAATTACATATTTAAACATTTGTATATAACATGTATTTATTTTTTTATTAGAGGCAGGGGCTTGTATGTGCACCCTGGCGCACTTTAAGCGACATAGGCACACAACCGGCGAGAGGCATTACTGCCCGTTCGCCGACTCCCCTGAGCAGGCACACAAGCGCGCGGATACGTACGCAGGCACACACTCACACAGGAGTGTACAGCGGCCCTAACTTTATTTTATCGTTAGGCATGTACACTTCACTGCGCCTTGGGGGATTGGCTCTCAAGGCCGTTAATTGCACGAGCAGAGCCAAGCCGAGATTCCAATTCAGCCCCAAATTAATGTGACTGCCCTTGGAATCGAGCCTGGGTCGCAGGCACACCAGAGCAGCTGCGCTACCGCTGGGCTACGGCCCCCGTATATAACATGTATGAATGTACACATAATATTTTCTGTGCATAATGCAAATTTATTATTTAATGATTAAAACAATAAAAAACAAACTGCACATAGGCTATATTCGTTTTAACTCTTTTCCTGTGTTGATCTGCTGAGAGTTCATTAAAATAAAAAAATAAAAAATCAGATCTTCAGATAATCAATTACATGTACCATATAGTGTGTAGACGGCACATCATTTATGGTACATGTACTCAAGTAGATAGAATTTATGTGATGCAATCGGAGTCTTGTATCATCATTGCAATGATGAAATCGCGCTGTTAATTACATGCACATGTCCATTTGTGGAGAATAGCTCGTATATCCTAAAAGGGCAGTTAAAAAAACTCTGTGAAGATAATTTTAATCTAGCTTTCTTGACTTCAATATTAAATTAGATACCATGGAACAGGCCGCAATTCTCAAGTGGACGATTTGCGGTCTAACAGTTAATATAAAAATTATAGTTAAGTGCATGATCGTATATTTTTTATTAAATGACAAAGCAGTGAGTGTTTTAAAAAAGATTAGTAAGTTAGATTTTTAGTATTAGAGGATTAATAAGGCAAGAAATCAATAAGAAAAGTTATAGTGGCATATAAATCAGGTGGTTCGTGCAGGTAATCGTCCGTCAGTTGTACATCATCGCATGTACACGTAAGCTGTAACATAGGGCACCATTATCTAGGCTATATAATTTCCGAATTTAAACTTTACGAACCACAAGTTAAACTATTTCTTTAATTCTATAAATGCTACCAGTTGAACAGAGATTACATCGACTAAAGTTCCAATTGAAACTGAATTAGTAACAGATTTTTTTTCTTGATTTTATGGTAATAGCTATAGATTCAAAAAAATCTGTAAACTTACTTCGCGCGAATGAATTTTGCAGTGAAAACATACCCACTTTATTAGATTGTCCTGATCTACTTTAGTTGTCCATGATTACGGTACGTAGTTTGATGCTTTACACAGTAAAAATTAAACACAAACAAAGCGGAACGTTTAAACCCTGCGTGTCAGTCAGGTAATTAGCCTTGGCTTGGCTGGCTGCCAACAGCATCGGCTCCTTGTGAATTGGCCCCGGCGGCCTCTTCGACTACCGGCGCAGTTGCAGACTCTGCTGACTTCTTGGGAAATTTGTACACCTTCTGCCTGTTGACACCGCCACCGATAGGTCTGTGGAACAAGATTAAGAGAGATAAATTGTAATTGTACTCCATGTATTGTAAGACATTATAGAACCATTGGAATTTCAAGAAAGCACCAATTCAAGAACTGTTATATTGAACGGCGTTTTCCTGCAATTAATTAAAACACGCAATTTCGACACAGTTTTAACAAAAATATATTCGAATAGAGTTTTTTTAGACTTTCCAGTTCTATGGCACGAATTTCAATTGTTGGGTTTTGTGACTTCGTAAGAATCGCGATCAGAGGGTATGGTATACAAGACAAAAAGACCGGTGTTGTGAGAAATCTTATTTTTTATTTAAATTCGTGACAGCCCAGTTAGCTGTTGCAAATAAAACAAACCAAAGATATTTTTCCAAAGAAATAAGGCGCTAAACTTTACCGAGACTCGTCTGTGGTTGGAAACTGAAACTGCTGCTCTCCACTAAATACAATAATCGCATGTCGTTTATTTATTTGTTCCAATAATTAGTCGTAGTTTGAGACCAGCAAAATGTTTTGGTGAATGTTAGAAGTCTTTATCGTTCTAAAAGTACTCAGAAATAAGTTTTTTTATATGGAAGATGGTGCTTTTAAAAGAGCATAACCATTTTAGCTTACGATAGATTTTTAAAAGGTTGAGTCACATTTTCTGACACGAAACAATTGTTATTGAGATAATTTATTACTTCAATATAGAACACTACTTCGGAAGAAATCGACCATTACCTTTGTAACAGTAGAAATACCGGGAATTCCCCCCCCCCCAGAAAATTTCTTTCGAGGTGACTATATGGACACCCTATTGCGAAGTTATCTAGCAGATGTATCGGATCAAGCTTCGACAATGGGCAAGCGCCAACTGCTATGTATGCTCAAAAAGTCTGTCAATTCAAGCATTCATCATCACCCCGATGCCGTCGGCACTCTTCAACGGGTGACACCAGGCGACTCCCTGTTGACAATTTCTCTATAGCTTTGCTGATCAAGCAAAAACTGAATCACAAAGCGTAGGCTACAGTTTTAACCTCATCCTCACGAACCGTAAATAAATCACCTTCAATTGCACTAAACTGTCAAAATCTCACCTTCTGGACCTCCAAAAGGACGTAATTATGTGCTTTGTCATTAGTTGATTTACAAGGTTTAAGCAAATGCTTCCGGAGCAGAGCGAATTTTAGCAAGCAACTTAGCAAATTTTCTTAAGATTGTCGATGATACATCTATCTTAACTCCATGAAAAAAATCGAAACTTGGAGCCCTATAGACAATTACGAGCGGATGTACGTCCCTTGGGTTTTCCATCGGAATGGAGCCTGGACCAGATCTAACTACAGTTAATAATTTCGTCAGACCATTCGACCACTAGACATGCAGCGAGACAACCCATCTTGATTCGGCACTCTTAGGGTCTTCAACCAGCCATTTAGACATCTCTGAAATTGACTTTAAACTTTTAAAACGACTCCTGTAAGCCGATTGTGTGGCAGATTCTTCTGCACGACCTATTCATGTCCTCGTTTTACAAGAAAGAAACATCTGTCGCCACTCACGTCTCCCACAGCTCCCTGGGCCAGTTGGTGAAGTAGGAGAACACAAACGGCCTCGAGATGCTCTGCGCCCAGCCCAGCTGGGTGCTCTCGCGTCGCAGCTCCGCATTGGCTGCCCGGCGTCGCCGAGCCTCTTCAAGCCGCTGCTCAGCCGCTCTTCGAAGCCGCTCCGCCTCCGCCGCCGCCTCGGCCGCTTCAGCCGCTCGAATCCTCGCCGCCTCGGCTGCTGCCGCCTCCGCCGCTTGCTGCTCGGCCAGAGCGGCCGCGGCAGCTTCAGCAGCTGCCTCCGCCTCCAATCTGAGTCGCTCAGCCTCGGCGACTCTCAGCCGTTCGGCCTCGGCAGCCTGCTGGGCCAGCAGCTCCAGCTCTCGGGCCCGCTCCTCCAGCTCGCGGCGTCGTTCAGCGTCGGCCGCGGCTGCTGCCTCTGCCGCCTCTCGAGCTGCAGCTTCCGCGGCCGCCCTGGCAGCCTCGCGCTCAGCCGCCGCAGCAGCAGCCTCAGCGGCCGCGATCTCCGCCTCTCGCTGCCGCCGCTGCTCCTCCCGAGCCCGGCGGGCCGCCTCGATGTCCTGCAGCCGGTCGGACTCCTCCCGCTCTCGTTGAGCTTCCGCCTCGCGACGTCGCAGGGCGGCCTCCTTGCGCTGTCGGAGCTCCGCCTTGCGCAACTCCTGCTCAGCTTTGCGCCGCCGTTCGCGCTCCTCCCGGCGCTGACGTCGCCGCAGCTGCGCCTCCTCGCTGTCGTCGCCTTCGTCCTCGTCTTCGTCCTCGTCTTCAAGGTCTTCGGCTGCGAGTGCCGCCTTCAGCTCGGCGAGTTCTTCTTCGTCAAGCAAACTTTCGTCACCTTCTAGAAGCTCCAGTAGGCTGTCCTCGGCTTCGGTTGCGGCGGCAGCGGCGGCAGCGGCAGCTTCGGCTTCAGCTGTCAGGCGGTCCAGCTCCGCCTGCTCAGCCGCAGCTGCTTCTGCATCTGCATCTGCGTCTTTCTCCGGCTCAGCGGCCGCTGCAGGGGGTGGCGGCGGTGGCTGACGCTGCTGCTTCTGCTGGCGTTGCTTGGCTCTCTTCTCGGCTGCCGCGGCGGCTCTTTTCTGCTGCTGCGGCTGCTGCGGCTGCTTTGTCTTCTTCACGATTGGACGACCAGAGGGTTTTGACGGCTCGGGCTGGAAATTTTATTGACCAGGAGTGTTGCTCATGCTACAGGTTGCACCTGATCCTGACAGTTGAGACTATCCCTGTCTAACAGGTGTGACACTATCCCCTGTCTAACAGGTGTGAGACCATCCCCTGTCTAACAGGTGTGACACTATCCCCTGTCTAACAGGTGTGACACTATCCCCTGTCTAACAGGTGTGACACTATCCCCTGTCTAACAGGTGTGAGACCATCCCCTGTCTAACAGGTGTGACACTATCCCGTGTCTAACAGGTGTGACACTATCCCCTGTCTAACAGGTATGACACTATCTCCTGTCTAACAGGTGTGACACTATCCCCTGTGTACTCGTAACAGGTGTCACTATATCTTGTCCAACAGGTGACACTATCTAACAGTAGTCTAGTCTTTACTTGAACACTGATTTGAGACAAAGATAAGCACAACTCAAGAACATCTTACCTGTGCTTCTGGTTCCGGTTCAGCTTCCACAGCCTCACTCGACGCCAGTTGATGCTGACTATTGTCCTCAGTTTGTTCCAGAAAGCTGACAGACTTTTTGCTTACCGACGTGTGCGCTCGGCTTAGCACTGTAGTTTCTGTGCCTTGTCTGAAAAATCAAAATATTTTTTAGTTCGTATTGCTCCAGCATCATGAAGTTGCAGGGGATAAGTTATGGGCAAGATCGTAACGCCGAAATCCCCCAACTCCAATGCACAGAGATTGTACCTGTTGTTGTTGTGTGTGTGTGTGTGAGTGCATACCTTCGTACGGTATCTTTTCGATTGAATTTGCTCAGGAGTAGGGGAATGTGATTTGAGGCTCCACTTTTAGAGGCTTCTTCCTAACAAGCAAAAGCACAAGATAAATTGGGTAAAGAGCTCAACAGCTATATTCATTCTACTAACCTTTCAATCGGCATGTCTGCGGTGCCAACTGACGCATCCGTGTCGCGTCCGCTGGCTCTGGAGGCGGCGTCAACCAGCTCGCCAGATTTCACCAGCTCGTCTGCTCTCGCCGAAGGTAGTGGAAGTCATAATTATATTTTTATGACATTTGGCCGTATGAGTAAACTGGGAAAACTACACTCGTAGTTGCGAGAAAATGCTTCGACTTCTACGGTATCAATCAATATTGACAATATTCTCTGAGACGATGTCGACGATTAAATGACGATCTTTCTCAGACTCAGAATAGACTTCCATGATAGGAGCAACTGGTCGGCCTTTCTATACGGAGTTATGGCCTAGTTTCCGCACAGTTTCAGTTTTAAGTGCTAATAACATCGATAGCATTTTGAAAACCATCATTTTTAGGGTTCTAAAGAATTCCAAATTTTGGTAGACATTTGGCTATTCAAGATTTATGAAATGCCGCCTCTTTAAAAAAATTTCCTTGACCTATCGTTCTTTTGTCGCCTAAAAAAGCAATCGAAAAAATAATATTAATCACCTTTTCGATCAAGGATGCTTTTTGTAAGATCGGCCTCCAAGCTGATGGAATCCGAAGGTTTCTCAACTGCAAATTAGATTTTTTTTTAAAGTTTACTTGAATAAGAATTTCGCTTTGTGGATGTAGCAATAAAATTATAACCTACCTTTATTTAGATTAGCAGGCTGGTTTGAAATCTTCTCCTGCTCCGAACCTGTTTCTAATTTGCTTTTAGATTTCAGCTTCTGGGATCCTCTAGAAGACGCTCGACTTGTAGTTCGACTTGCTTTCTCTTTTGAAAAATCATTTTGCTGCCGTTCTTGCTTCTTGATCTCCTGCAATTCTTTTGCCTGCTCTTCTGCCAATTCGGCGTTCCGATCTTTGTCGGCAATGCTTGGCAGTTCTGTCTTCTCCTTGAGCATTTCGCCACTGTCGATGGTCGGTACAGTCGGCAGTTGAATTGTTGCCTCAGTTCTCTGACCGGCAGTCTTTGTTGCCGCGTCTTCTGTCTCTGTTTCCTGCTGATCTGGTGGAATAAACTTTTCTACGTCATCAGTTTGAGTCTCAAAAGTGTCGTATACGCTTCTCTCGGCCTCTAAATCTTCAGCTGCATTCTGCCCGTTACGGAACTCGGAATCTTCTAGCCGAATAATCTGCTGCTCCTGCTGTTGCTGTTCGTCCGGCTGAGGCTCCGGCGTGTTGCACATCTGACTGCCTTTCAACGAGCTGACAGAGGCTGAACGACGTCTGTACTCGCTGAGAGCCTCCTCGAGGATGCCTGCGGTTAGAGATTTTTTTAGAAGGATGACAGTAAGAGGTGAAATCATTCCTATCTGAAAATTTCAGCGAGTAATGTTGAGAGATGTTGAGTCGACTTTATGTATTCTATTGTAATTGAAAACGATGGATAATCTGTCCAAGGTTTCGTGTTTCATATTTACGAAATATCTGTTCATAACTGGTTGATTCCAAAGATCAAGTTAGTGTCAGGATACCTTTTTGACACAGGGTGAGAAACGGTGATTTTGTGTCAGGAATTTGGTGATTTTGTGTCAGGAGTTCGGTGATTTTGTGTCAGGAATTTGGTGATTTTGTGTCAGGAATTTCGTGATTTTGTGTCAGGAATTTTGTGATTTTGTGTCAAGTATTTGGTGATTTTGTGTCAGGAATTCGGTGAATTTGTTTCAGGTATTAGGTGATTTTGTGTCAGGAGTTCGGTGATTTTGTGTCGTCAGGAATTTGGTGATTTTGTGTCAGGAGTTCGGTGATTTTGTGTCGTCAGGAATTTGGTGATTTTTTGTCAGGAATTTGGTGATTTTGTGTCAGGAATTCGGTGAATTTGTTTCAGGTATTTGGTGATTTTGTGTCAGGAGTTCGGTGATTTTGTGTCGTCAGGAATTTGGTGATTTTGTGTCAGGAGTTCGGTGATTTTGTGTCGTCAGGAATTTGGTGATTTTTTGTCAGGAATTTGGTGATTTTGTGTCAGGAATTTGGTGATTTGCGTCAGGAATTCGGTGATTTTGTGTCAAGAATTTAGCCTAGAGAACGAAACCTTAAGTACATAATCACAAATCCAATCCAAAGATACTTCTTACTCTGATCATCCATCACTCCTCCATTTCTCTCGGCAGCCTCAGCAGCCACGCCGGCCACCCAGGACCTGAAGGCGGCGGCTTCAGCTTCAGCCGAGCTGAGCATACCTCGCCTGAAGCCTCCGACCCCGGTGCCGCCGTCTTGGCCAAGAAACTCCAAATCGGACGGTTGACCTTTCAAATTGATTGCCGAATAGGAATTTCTCTGCTGCCCGTAAGTAGCCGAGTTGGGCAGGCTTGTGCCTAAGGAATAGGGAATCGGCATTGAGAAAGGGCCTGAGACAGCTATTTTGGTATCTATTTGCGGTCTGGTTAAATTTTAAAACATCCTCGTTGGGCAACGGAGCGATAATGCGGCGTCCGACTCTGGTGGTGTGGTTAAACAGCCTACGAGGACCAACACGAGTCCTTCTGTGAACTCGCTGTGCAGAATAAATTATAAACCTTTTAACTGAATAGCTAGTAATTAATAAATATAGATTTATCTGAAAGCGTTAAGCCCCTTACCTTGCCCGCCTCTAGCCAGCAGATACGAGGCAGATCTGGTCATTGTCCGTTCTAGCCGAGGGCACTGCACCGGAGAACCGGAGACATTCTCTGGCGTCCTTCGTTGACGCTGCTGCTGCCTGCTGCGACCTGGGTGACCGCCGGGTCCGCTGCCGCTCAGCGATGGCAGCGTGAGAATCCGACGGCTGTACTCGTGGTCAACGATGTCGAAAAATTGGCCAGAAGATTTGCCGTTGAGACCGTCGCTGGGTGAAGTTTTGGTAAAGTTATTGCTGTTTTAGAGCTCTGGAAATCTCATGGCTATATCAAAATAATGGCCAAGCAAAGTGCGACAGCAAAGCAAACCGTTCTTTCATCTGAAAGCAATAAACAGATAAATAAGCAAACAAATAAGTGTCCAAGCAAGAGTTTCAAATCAAGCACCGATAGATCAGTTATATCGTGACTCTTTTAGGCCAAGTAAAATAAACTTGCAGAAGGTAAAAAAAAAAGTCATGATATAGCGCCAAAATTATGTCGCTCATTGGTCGGAACTAAAATTAATGACCATTATGAGCTACTAGATTAGACCAACTAAGTGAGTTTGCAAAATCCACATGAGAAACTATTATCCACACCCTCTGGTACTGTACACTAAACACTGGTTTGAATGCATTCCCAGTTGTGTCGCTGCTTTTTCCTGTCCCTTCCACGCCTGTAACCAATGACAACAAGCCGTCATAAAATGATTAATGAACAATGAACACCGCTAACTGCAGAACAATAGACTTACTTCAAGCATTTCTACTACCCTACCATGTCAAATGGCGTTTTCAAAGCTTTTTCTGCTATATTTACTCCGACACGTTTTGCCCCTGGCTTCCTCCGCTGCCCACCTCTGCCCTGTCTATCTATCTATCTATCTATCTATCTATCTATCTATCTATCTATCTATCTATCTATCTATCTATCTATCTATCTATCTATCTATCTATCTATCTATCTATCTATCTATCTATCTATCTATCTATCTATCTATCTATCTATCTATCTATCTATCTATCTATCTATCTATCTATCTATCTATCTATCTATCTATCTATCTATCTATCTATCTATCTATCTATCTATCTATCTATCTATCTATCTATCTATCTATCTATCTATCTATCTATCTATCTATCTATCTATCTATCTATCTATCTATCTATCTATCTATCTATCTATCTATCTATCTATCTATCTATCTATCTATCTATCTATCTATCTATCTATCTATCTATCTATCTATCTATCTATCTATCTATCTATCTATCTATCTATCTATCTATCTATCTATCTATCTATCTATCTATCTATCTATCTATCTATCTATCTATCTATCTATCTATCTATCTATCTATCTATCTATCTATCTATCTATCTATCTATCTATCTATCTATCTATCTATCTATCTATCTATCTATCTATCTATCTATCTATCTATCTATCTATCTATCTATCTATCTATCTATCTATCTATCTATCTATCTATCTATCTATCTATCTATCTATCTATCTATCTATCTATCTATCTATCTATCTATCTATCTATCTATCTATCTATCTATCTATCTATCTATCTATCTATCTATCTATCTATCTATCTATCTATCTATCTATCTATCTATCTATCTATCTATCTATCTATCTATCTATCTATCTATCTATCTATCTATCTATCTATCTATCTATCTATCTATCTATCTATCTATCTATCTATCTATCTATCTATCTATCTATCTATCTATCTATCTATCTATCTATCTATCTATCTATCTATCTATCTATCTATCTATCTATCTATCTATCTATCTATCTATCTATCTATCTATCTATCTATCTATCTATCTATCTATCTATCTATCTATCTATCTATCTATCTATCTATCTATCTATCTATCTATCTATCTATCTATTTATCTATCTATCTATCTATCTATCTATCTATCTATCTATTGGGAATCAATTATAGGAATACAAAATAGAAAATATCGCATAATATTGTCGTGCAAAAGCGATAAGAAAGGAAAATCAAGCCAAGCAATTCGAATCCTTCCGCTTAAAAGTTGAGCAGAACAAGGAAACGTCTTACTACGAAGGCGAAGCAGCAAAGAGCTGCTTCTGTTGTTCTGTCATTCTTCCGGGCGCTTCTTCGTTGTCTGGCAACAAAGACCTCTGCCGCATGACATTAGCCGCCACTCCCGGTGGCAGGCAACCAGTGGCTTCAAGTCTGTTTTGTTCAATTTTAAATTTTTATTGCATAAATGGAAGCTACAGAAATTGTTATTACAGAAAATACAACAGAATTGATACATTGATTAATTTTTGCTACAGACTACTGACACATGTTTTAGTTAGTAGTTGGATACAACGGCAAGTTTTGAACAACAACAATCCATTTGAAACTAGTGTTGAAAGAATAATTCTTTCGTTTTGGATAAAAGTGCACTATTTAAAAACTTTTTAAAACCAAAAATCACAGATGACAAACGCGACACGTATACTGAGCTATAATATAGCTTTTGACCAATGGGAATTGGGACAATCAAAACGGGACGCCCTAGTCATGGACTTAAGCAGTTTAGCAAAGTGTACTGAGGGAGGCTTGGCCATAGACTATAACTTTTGACATTCAATATATATGGGAAAAAGCCATTCAATACGGGAATAGGACTGAGATTTTATAGCTCTCTGTCCCTCCTTCCCCTGTTTGCTCGTCTTTGGCCTGAAAGCGACCCCATTCATTGGCGCCACCAATTCCTGTAGCAGATCGCCAGCGGCTGCCTGATGCGATTGAACAGAGGGTCATCCATCGCAGGAGCTGCAAGAATCTTGCAAATCAGGAAAAAAACTGCAATGTAAATCGCTACCAACTTTAGACTCGATGGCACAGTGGAATCCCTTCCTCGCGGTGGTCGGAAAGAAGGATTGTGCAAGGCCGATGATCAGGAAATGAGAAAATTCTTGGTTGAGAAACTCGATGCAAATCCTTTCCTGACGCTCAAGGAGTTCTGAGTTACTTTTGTTTTTCTTCCGGTAACGGACACTTGGTTCACTTTTCAATATTCCAGTAGCCCTGAGATATAAAAATACATTAAATTCTCCGGTTTTGAATGGCTTTTTCCCCTTTTGATTGTCCATTCCATATTATATGGCTGTGTATTCTTATGTCTTTTATGTCTATTTATGTCCCATTTAGATCGTCAAAAGCGATGGTCATTTAATTTCATTATGAGCCAAGCGATTGTCAATAAGATTTAAGTTTAAGCTACTTAGTATGTAAACATTCACAATTCAATAAAACTAATTTGATGGGTGGAAACTTTGAGAAAGCTACTGAATCTACCGAAAGCTATTGAACTTTTCTTGATAATACAAGAAGTTTATTAGCCCAAAAATCTACCAAATCGAACTTTGAAACATGTAAAAGAAGCAGTTAAAAATGAGTCTGAAAAAACCGTACCTAAAACCGTCGTCAGCTCCATCAGGGTCGGCTGGTCCGGAGTCCCAGCGTCTGACTCTCGAACCGCCGCCAGGTGCCGGAGGGTGCAGGTACTGATAGCGACGCTGGGCTATGTACTGCTGGCTCAGCCGCGTAGTTGACGAGCCTGCACCCGATGCTGCATTGCCGAAACCTGCACCTGAGGCAGCTGCGGCGGCGGCGGCGGCGGCTGCTGCTGCTGCTTCGGCGGCAGACTTTCTTGCCTCCTCGGCGCGCACCTCCTGGTAGAGTGCGGACAGCAGCGGCGGCAGCGGGCCGCGACCCTGGCCTTGGAGAAAGGCGCGAATGTCGAAGTCGCCGCCGAGAGAGCTGCAATTTGAGAGTCGGAGATGAGAGACGGGTGCTGACTTGTAATGTAGATTGTTAGAATTGTCAGACATACATCATGTCTGGCTTTCGTGAACATGTATACTAATATAAAAATGATAGTGACGGTTTCATAGCTGAGACAGATTTTGGAATTTGATGCTGCACAGGTTCGGTAAAGATACCAAATGACAAAATGTAAACTGACGTGTGTACTACTAATATTTACAGGAGGCCTTCAGTGACATCGTTAGAAAATCAGAGCAGAGGCAATTCTGCCCCATTTCGTTGACTCCTGAGCACATGCAAGCACTAATACTCATACACACGCTTTATGAGTAATTGGCCCTCACGGATACGAATCACACGACAACCCATCTTGTGGAGCAAGACTCAGACGCGTTTTATCGCTGAGTTCCTCTACCCCAAACTGAAGTGTGTATTACGAGCTTTGAAAGCGACATTAAATGTGTAACAGACTTATTGCAGTTGACTCGGGTAGGTTTAAAAGTTATATTTTTTTATCGCTTTCAAGTCTACCCACTAAAATGTACTCAATACAGTTGTTTATTTCGCATCATCATGCAGTCTATTTTTGGTGTTGTTCAATCAAAACTGAAAAATATAATTCAGTCAGAATGAATGCAGTTTGGAATGTGACAGCTTGATGGATAAACTAGGAAGAGATTCTAGACAGGAAGACAGGCTACGTATTAGCAATAGAATGACATTATTGCTTGGAGACATTTCCTAGAAACCGAATGCTGCTCACCCGTCTGCTGTTCGGCCACCACCGCCATCAGTGCCAAGTACACCCATCAGAGCTCTGACTGACGGATCGTATCTAAAATAATAGAAATGAAAGGTTAATTTTGTACGTCTTAAAACATGTTTATAGTAAGCGCAGAACAGGGGCAATTCGGGTGGCGAAAGCCCCTATCCGCACTGTAGATTTCCTTAATAATCTATGGTAAAAACGGTGCAGCCTGATTCATAGAAAATCTTCAATAAAAGCTGTCAATTTTGAGTCCTACATTTTCTCAGCTATACAGTGGGCTGCACATGGCATATCCTGTCAAAGATGCGCAATGCACTATTTGGCTAATCTAACGTTAAAATGAAGCAAAAAAGTACACCCCAAATTTAAGGCAGACGAGCAATCCATGGGTTTAACAAAGACTACTCAAGTAGAAGGACGGGAATCTACGTTAGTTATAAAATGTAAAGGAGGCTGGTTTTCGCCGAAAAATACACCACGGAGATAGGAACTCTCGGATTTCACATGTCCTGTGCCTCAAAAACCATTAAAATGTCACAGCTCAGCTCAAATTGGTTTAAGTCTATTTTGGTTTTTGTCAAACAGTAGTTTGAGTTTAGGATTGTATCATTCTTAGCTGACTGTATATAACCAATGTGTGTAGCAGAGATGATAAAATAGATTCATAGAGCCAACGGGTCGAGCTGTGCCATACGTTTTAATGATTTTTAGGTAAAGGGAATGTACGTAGAATACAAAATTAACATAGAACCCCAATTTTCCAATCAAAAGCTTTATGAATATCAATAGAGCTATAAGAAAGGCACAGCATCACAACAGATGACACTGGGTTTACTTTTTTTAGAGGCAGGGGGGTTGTGTGCACCCTGGCGCAATTTAAGCGTCATAGGCACACAACCGGCGAGAGGCATTACTGCCCATTCCGCCGACTCCCCTGAGCAGGCATACAAGCGCGCGGATACGTACGCAGGCACACACTCACACAGGAGTGTACAGCGACCCTAACTTTATATTATCGTTAGGCATGTACACTTCACTGCGCCTTGGGGGGTTGGCTCTCAAGGCCGTTAATTGCACGAGCAGAGCCAAGCCGAGATTCCAATTCAGCCCCAAATTAATGTGACTGCACTTGGAATCGAGCCTGGGTCGCAGGCACACCAGAGCAGCTGCGCTACCGCTGGGCTACGGCCCCCCTGACACTGGGTTTACTTCCAATCGAAAGAAATGGCAATTTTCGGGCAGAAAAAAATGAAACATCCAATCTACGTAGTGTATTTTTCAGCGAAAACAAGCCTCCTTTACATTTTTAAAGATACGTAGTTTCCCATCCTTTTACCTGAGTGTCCTTGGGTTTTAATCATCAATACATTCGCTAAACTTTGGTTTTCTATGAAATGAGGCGCAACAGTAAATGACATACTGTCCTGATGATTGTACAAATACATTTAGTGAGCAATAATTTTGGCTCAGATGTGAACTCACTCTAAATTGTAACGCAGCTGGCCCATGTATCCAGTAAGTTCTCGGCCAGGTTGCGAGCGAAGATCCTTGTAGCGTTGACGGTTCTCTCTAGTCGGCTGCAGAATTAAATGCAATTTGTTAAGTCTGAGTCAATTAACTAGATTGAGATTATATGGGCTATTGAAGCTGCTTTAAAATCGACTTACATATAAGCAATTATTTTCATTTTTACTAGGGATAAACTGTCATAGCTATTTTTTCTATTTAAAAAAATGATTATTCAGAGTAAAAGAGCAGGTACTTTTAGTAGGCGCCATTTCATTTGATAAGGTGTCAGTTCATTTTAGGGACATTCTATCCCGGAGAAGGCGCCGCACTATAGACCGATATTGCCTCCATCTGCCTGTGTTTACCTGTCCTCTCACGCGTGAAAGAAATCTGAAGCTCTGTTCCTGCAGGCCTGACTTCTGCTTGACACAAGTGGTTCAATTCCAACTCAGTCTCCCCTGCTAAACTCCACGTACATTGTTCTATTTAGACTTTTTCTTGTCCATCACCGCTCCCAGAGATAGAGCTGAGGCAACGCTAAAAGCTTTTGCAGAGGAATTACATTTGCTGCTGTTGCAGCTTGCGTTTCTCAACAGGGGCAGTTTTTTTTACCAAAAGCAGCAATGCATTCCCAGGTTTACTGGAGGGAGAGGGTGAGTCTGAATGGATTGATTTAGGCAGGGGCAATTTTCATCATCTACCCACAAATATTGACTGCGCCATTTTCATTCCCCTGGAATTTTTTTGCAAACCATAAGCTTTGTTAGTGCCTGCTAGGCCCTCCCTTCCCCAACACGGAGCGTTCGGGTCCCCTCCCACACCCTTCTCTTGGTTGCCAAGGGCAACCAAGTCTAATTTGAATGGAATTTTTGTAAATGCGCAGCCATAGCTTAATGCGTGACTTGAAGAGAATGAGGGGAGAGGTGGTGAGAGAGAGACAGGGGGGGGAGAAGGTTGATGAGGGAGGCGTGCAACAATTGACAGTCCAGCAGCAGCTTCTAAAAGTCTCCATGGAGCATGCGCCTGGGACGTGAGGAGCGCAGTTTTTATGCTCAACCCAATGAGTCCGTCTGTCTGTCTGTCTGTCTATCTATCTATCTATCTATCTATCTATCTATCTATCTATCTATCTATCTATCTATCTATCTATCTATCTATTTATCTATCTATCTATCTATCTATCTATCTATCTATCTATCTATCTATCTATCTATCTATCTATCTATCTATCTATCTATCTATCTATCTATCTATCTATCTATCTATCTATCTATCTATCTATCTATCTATCTATCTATCTATCTATCTATCTATCTATCTATCTATCTATCTATCTATCTATCTATCTATCTATCTATCTATCTATCTATCTATCTATCTATCTATCTATCTATCTATCTATCTATCTATCTATCTATCTATCTATCTATCTATCTATCTATCTATCTATCTATCTATCTATCTATCTATCTATCTATCTATCTATCTATCTATCTATCTATCTATCTATCTATCTATCTATCTATCCATCTATCTATCTATCTGGCCGTATTACGATACTTAAAGATTCTTAACGGCGGACCCAATGTTAAGTCTAAAATTGTTTTTTTATTGACGGCAGCTCTTCTTTTTATATTTCTGAGCCCTGCTCCGCTGGAATAACACTAATAAAAGAGGCGGTCTTGAAAAACTTGAAAAGAGAATTTAGGGTATTAGGGTTGATGAATGGTGTGCATACATCCTAGTGATTCTGCGGCTGGAGGCAAGGGACCGGATGCTGAGGAGACGAGAGTGCAGCTATATACCGGCAGTTCCTTCTAGCGGCCACATCCGTTGAAAAAGACGCTTATAAACTGTATACCTATAGATCAATAACTTTTTTATTCTTATTATCGACGTCACATCTTCTTTTATGTATCTGTACTGTAAATTGCTTTGGCTTTTCAAAAATTTGCTCTTGTAATAATACTCAACCGTATAGCAACACATCACATCATGTACACACCAACCTATAGATAAGATGTAATTTTTTCGAAATGCACTCACCTGTAAAATGTGTTTTAGCAGATCAATTCGTACTTAATACGTATTTTAGGAATGCACTTTAATACATCGGAATATTATGAGAAAACGAACCCAGGAAGAAACAGTTTGAAATTTATTTTTGTTTTTTTTCTTAAAACGCAGTTAATATAAAGTTAAGCTATAAAATAGGAAACTGTTGTATAAATATTATTTAAGGTACTCGTATTCTTCCTAAATCCAGTTTTAGAACAAGTTTCTATATTTTCATATCAGCAGCTATTTTAGACGCTAAGAAAAGCAGGATTGGTCAATCCCATAGTTTTATCAAAAAAATGCCAATTGACATGCAATATATAGAAGTGGCAAAATAAAAGTACCTTAAAAATAATTTCGCTACTAATATTGATTATTTACAGTTTCCTATTCCTATTCGCACTGAAAATTTTCAGAATAGAAAATTCTCAAAATTACCTCGGATATATGAGTTGCGGAGTTAAACAAATCGCCCAATGTTGTCACGCCGCGAGTCACGGCTGTTGGAGCATCGTGTTGTTGTTTGGACTCCTCCTGCGGCGCAGTGTACTCATCCGGGTGTGTAAATAAAATCAGATTCCCTTTCTTGGTGAGAAAGGTTGATGGTATGAGGCCTCGTTTCTGAAATTTATTTATTTTTTTAGTAAAATATTTTTTTAAATCGACTGATAAAATGCTAAAAAATGTTCTGATTTGCTTTGCATCAGACTTACCTGCGTTTCGCCCTCAGTAGACTGGTCGCCCGACACCGAACTACTTCCTACATTCCAGACAGAGGAACTGTCAACAACGTGTCCATTTTCTTTGCCGATTCCACGTAGAAGCTTAGAATTCATAGTGAAGCCGCAAACAGCTTGGCCGTAGTCATTTACTGTAAGGTAGGTAATTACTATCAGAAATGCATATACCAATTTATCTTTAAATTGCCGTAAAAAGTTCATGCAAACAAATAAATCATTTTTAAATAAATTTAAATCAAAGAAGCTAGTCAATAATTTACTAGCAACTAAAATTAGTTGTACTTTAAAGGGATATTCTATCTAGAACATTTATTGTCGAAGTTCCTCACAACCATGTATTTTTTGTTATTTTCTTTGCAGAAAAAAATTCACGGATATATACTCGTAATTAATGCTCCGAATCTGCTCCAAATCTGCAAATTACTTTAATATCGTTAGCATGAAATAATATCTATGTACCTTTGCGAGCAAATTCATGGTGTACGATCGCCTATACTACTGAGCATTTATTATTTTTAGCTTATTGCATGAATTTAAAATGACACTAAGCAAGCGCATCCATTTTGACTGTGCAACTAAGTATATCAGCTATATTAAAGCATGAAGGCGTATTTGATGCTTTTTTATTCATGTTTATCTGCAGTTTGCAAACATATAGCCGTACATGCAAGTGGAAGCTAACATTAACACTTCGACAGTCTATAATTACCGTATATAGTGCATGGTATGGGGTACATGTTTGTACAATTTTGTACATGTTTTTTAATTTGGACATGTTGACAGAAAACCTATTTTGCAAATAAAAGTGTGTCAATGTATCAGAAAGTGTATAAAGCGTTCACTTTAAAATTTTAAATGACAAAATTAATTGACAAACATAAATAATAGAACAGAATGTTTCTTACGTTCAAGCACTTTGAGAGTTGTAGGATATCGCGCATAGAACATTTACAATATATGAGCCGTAGTTACCGTATAACAGAACTTCGTCCAATTTATTATGTCCAGTTGTACGAACATTAAGCATCAAATTGATAAAGTTAAGATCATAGGCATGCATACGAGCATACATGCAAGGTGTAGGAAAAGTATGCCTTGTGTGCATATACTGTCGCATCTATTACCATGTAACCATACCATGTACGTAGATAGCAAGCTTGCAGATATTTATTAGCAATTTAAACAAACTGTTTCGTACAAAAGTTACAAAAGCAGAACATTTATATGTATACGAACTGGTTGCAATAGATTTACTAAAGTACATACAGCGGTAACTGTTGTTCAGTCTCGAAAACCTTGCATTTAACATTTTTTACGAAAAAATATACTTTGTTATGTGGGTGGTGTTATGTAACGGTTTATATCGTACATTACGTCCATGTAGTACAGGTATGTGTGAATACTCGTAATGTGCAAAAGATGTGGCTTAAAGAAGTTATGTTAATCTCTACCTTTTTAGTGCAACATAGGGAGCAGCATAGCATATATATTGGTAGACTGTTAAAAAACAATTTAAATTTGCATTTTATCTTTTTTAGAGCCAAGCACATTTTTAGTCTTGATGCTTTAAACTAATTCAAGCATAAGCAAATACAGCTACAGTCAAAAATACATTTATGCCAATGGCTTCAATATTGCCGTATTGTACCGAGGAAGCGCTGCTTTGCTCATCAGACTTGGCACTGCTGATTCTCTTGAATTCTTCAACAGAGTTGCACAGGTCAGTTTTGCAGCTGTGACACTCGACTTTCACTCCTGTTATCTTGCCCATGGCGTTTATCGCGGCGCAGTCTCCACATCTGCCTTCAAAAATCTGCAAAGACATTCATGTTGCTAATAAATGAGACACTCATAGACACGCTCACACAGGTGTACAGCGGCCCTGGCTTTCTAATCGTCAGGCTGTGACGTACCCTCTGTGCATTTGGGGAATGGCCCTCAATGATGGAATCATACGAAAACTTCCATCCAACTATCAAGCACAAGCTTAAAGGGAGTTGAAGTTGATTTTTTACTTGTAGAAATCACAATACTCCGACAGGACATTTGTGACTTACATTACCGTTCCCATTATTATATTTGGAAAGCAGGCAGCTTAGAGGCGAACTGCATTTAACAGTCATTTTCCCACTGCCGTTGTTAAACACGTAGCACTTGAATCCTGGAGCCGATGCAGACACTAAAATGTAAATACGCATCGAATTAACACTAAGCAATATTTAGTGCTCAAAAACCTAAAGCGAAGGGGCTGAATCGCGAGGTGAGAGCAATGAATTTGCTAAAGGAATACGTTGCCCTCCTTTTGTAGCTTTGTCGCTGCTAACGACTGTTGCTGCTGGTGCCCTTGGTGCTAAAGCCCCTGGTGCTAAAGCCCCTGGTGCTAAAGCCCCTGGTGCTAAAGCCCCTGGTGCTAAAGCCCCTGGTGCTAAAGCCCCTGGTGCTAAAGCCCCTGGTGCTAAAGCCCCTGGTGCTAAAGCCCCTGGTGCTAAAGCCCCTGGTGCTAAAGCCCCTGGTGCTAAAGCCCCTGGTGCTGGCGCCCCTGGTGCTAAAGCCCCTGGTGCTAAAGCCCCTGGTGCTAAAGCCCCTGGTGCTAAAGCCCCTGGTGCTAAAGCCCCTGGTGCTAAAGCCCCTGGTGCTAAAGCCCCTGGTGCTAAAGCCCCTGGTGCTAAAGCCCCTGGTGCTGGCGCCCCTGGTGCTAAAGCCCCTGGTGCTAAAGCCCCTGGTGCTAAAGCCCCTGGTGCTAAAGCCCCTGGTGCTAAAGCCCCTGGTGCTAAGGCCCCTAGTGCTAAAGCCCCTGGTGCATCCTGCAATTCATGCACGTATTGTTTGTTTTTACCAACTATTCTTGAAAAAAAGGTTGAACATGTCACCCGAACGTCTGATAAGCTCACCACCAGCTCCGCTATTCGACCAGCCTGAGTTGCACTTGTCTTTGCTGCAGGTTGTGCATGTTATCGAATTTACCGCCATCTTCTTGACTGCACTATTGATAATCGAGCAGTCTCCGCAAGCACCCGACATGGCCTATAATAGCAAAGAATCAAACGAAAATTAACTTGAAGTATCTTTATTCATTCCTTGAAGACTTAGGCTGACTTACTTTTTTATCATGGAAAACCGTCATACACTCTCGACCTGTAAAACATTTCTGCTCAGTGGGTTGTCCGTTGCTTTTGTAGTCAAATAAGTAGCACGTGAGGGCCGATGCACTTCCAGGCCCTGAAACTGTTGTTTTTTTATCCACAGGAAATATTTTAGTTTGTAGGTGAGCACTCTGCACTACCGCAAATCAAAGGCAGTGAGAAGGCAAGAAAGTTTAGCTCGTAGGCCCAACTTCCATGTACTAAAAATGGTCTGTCGGTAGGTATATGCGTGTTTTCATGCTAAGGAATCTTTAAAACCGAGATAAGTGCGCCTAGGAAATGGTTCTAGACGTATATAGGATAATTGTCTCCATTCCCATAGCTAGTTAAAAAATTATCGTATATTGGCACTCACCGCCGGCACCGATGGCACCTGTAGACGAGCCCGCATTACACTTGTCTGTGCTGCAGGTGCTACATTTGACTGTTTGTCCTGTAAGTTTAGCTGCAGACTCGATCAGGGAGCAGTCTCCGCAATTACCCGATTCCGCCTGAAAAAAAATCAAACACATCGAACAACTGACTTTCTGTTTAAATAACAATGCGCGTTGAAATCTGTGCGTCGACTCACCCCACTACCGTAAATAGCCAAATAGCACTTATTGAATCCAGGACAGCTCTGTTCGATTTTTGCGGCAGTGTTTGAGTGTGCATAGCATGTCAGTACAGGTGCTGGGCCAGCTGCGGCTGAAAACGTGTTTTTATAGTACATGATAATGACCGTTACAAGAACGTGGGAGGCAATTAATAGACTTTTATGCCAGTTAATCGGCTTAAAGAAAGAGTTAAAGAAGGAGTATTGCTTCCGTTGTGCTAATTAAGAAAACAGATAACCAAAGGGTTGCACCCTAGCAGGCACATTTCTAACTGAGAAACTCCACTGAGAACTCTAATCTAGCACATCTCTAGGACTCTAGAACACAAGGATGTCCTTTCCTATATATTTCAAACGATTCGATAAACATCAGTCTGCACTAGTGACTTCTTTTGCTAATTTCTAGATCAACAACTGCTACATTCAACCGAAGATGCTCCGTGAGGTATTCAATCATAGACTCTCAACTTTGATGCCCAATCGTATGCAGGCTTGAAAATTGTTGTCTTTCAGTCGCGGGTCTCTCAGTAAAAATGTGCATGTTGTCTATGGCTCAAACTATCTTTAATTACTTTATCATCTCTTTTCTAAAATAGCATACCAAAAGCAGTTAGGTACTACGAGCTACTTACCAGCTCCAGATGTTGACGAAAACGTATTGCACTTGTCTGTGGTACAGGTGCTGCAATTGACAGACTGTCTCATACCATTAGCAAAAGTCTTACTACGGGAGCAGTCTCCGCAACCACCTGAGACAGACTGGAAAGATTTGTAAGGTAAAATTGCTTGGAAATTAATAAAGTTATCAATACAGCTTTATCTACTACAATGAAACAGCGATTAGTAGGCCTTGAATTACCCCGCTACTGAATTCAGCCAGGAAACAGCTCGTCTGTCCGGGGCTGCATCCCATCTCCGTTCTTAAAGTTTTGCTGGCATAGGTGTAACACGCGAGTCTCGATGCAAGTTTGACGGCTGAAGTGTAGCGACCTCATTATTGGTATCGTTTTTTCAGTTAACAATTAAAATATTTACACATTGGCCATATCGCTAATCACTCAGATAGATACCGGTATTTTACTGGTAAAATTACGACCGTAATATACGAGTCAGTCAGGGGACACTGTTACTAGTAGAGTACTTCTTACCTTGCATTGAACCGCATCGATCAGTAAAACAGGCATCGCACCTGACCAAATTTCCGATACGCCCAAACAGAGCAGTAGGCCCATTGCAATCGCCACAAGAGGCGAATTCCTTCTGAAATTGCAGAGTCATTTTTGTAGATAAATTACGTCTATAGTTGTCTCGCTGCTAAATAAAATTCAGACCCCGAATAGTCCTACCCCGTCCTTTAGCTCAGCTCGGAAACAGGACCGGACTGTTGCTCCACATTTCACCGTCGTGCTAGCGCCGGTTCCAAAGTTAATGTTACACTCGATGCCTTCAGTGGCTGATAATAAAAAGATACGTTAAATAGACGCGTATTAAATTGTGTTATATAATAGGTTAAAGATTATAAATATAAATTTAGACATCGGACTGTCTCTCTATGGATCGGGTCAAACACGGACTAGTACATCCGTACATCCATTAACTAGTGATTATGACGTCATCTTTGGACACAATAAAATCTTCCGATTTAGTCACTTTCAAATTAATTGGCTACCTTTGCGTCGGTTTAAGTGTGTTATCTATAATATTTTCTATAAAACTACATACGATACGAATGCCCAATGTGCTTTTGTGTAAATTTTCTTTGCAGTATCCATCAGTTTTTTTTAAAAGTAACGCAAAGTCGTTAGCAGCTTTTATTTTTAGTTTCTATGTGATTTTTTTCTATACAAAATTGGTTGTATTTAGGCAAATTGCAGGTTCTTTAATTATTGGTTCAATATAGTTTAATATGAAAATTTGCACCTTAAGTTCTATTAACTTCTTAATTCTATTTTGATAGTCGTCCAAGGTTTTAATGAACTGAACTCCCCGCCAATTTAAACTGTCTTCGCGCCTTTTTTGGGTACTCCGTGTGAACGTGCTTGGCGTGTTGTCTCGTACGCTTTCATGTCAGCAAATAAACTAATAATTGAATTCGCTAACTAATAAATAAATAACTGATAAATCTCTACTAATAATTGCAATCTCGAATTCATACGATACATGAATACACATTCTCACCAGCTTTTTCTGGCGGTTGGGCCGAATTGCACCGTTCCGTGCCGCAGGCCTTGCAAGTGACACCCTCGGCTGCTCCTTTGATGTGAGAATTGAATGGCTCGCAGTTCCCACAGGCAGCAATGAATACCGCCTTAAAATTAATTTGACTATCAATTAAAGTTTCTGTCGAATTACTTAAAGAACATTAAATATATTATAACATGAACAATATGAGGAATAAATGTAGACTCTCAAGGAAACTGCGATATGAATAGTGCATACACTACTGGAAAGTTTCGATATTAAATTATACTGGTGTAGTTTGACAATTTGGTTCTAGATACATGTGTATACGTAATTTTTTGTGTCGTTTTATCATGGATTCAGTGGAACGCATGCTTGAGATAATTAAATTAAGTTTCGTTTTTAACTAATTTTATCGTGATATTATAATTTCTACTAGGAAAAAACCCGGAAATATTATTTTTCCTGTATGCATTTTCACGGTTCTCTATGAAGTGATTCGCTCGCAGGGGCGTATTCAGCATGCCAGTGAAGTATGAGACAGACCATGCCCTTATCTTCAGCAGGTAAAGGCTGGTGGGAGGTCTGCACCCTAGATTTGCCGCTGGCAGCCGCAGACCCCCCCCCCCCCACGCTGTCTCGCAAGCCGACTCAGGGGTATCCGTCCGGGCCGCGAGTGTTCAAGGCAGACCCTAGGGCTGCCGGATAGACTGGGCTCCGGCGCTGGGGACCATCCAGTGGCTTTTGCCGAACTTGGGTATGCGGGCCGTGGTACTGCTCAACGTACGCTCTAATGCCTAAGGTGTTGATCGTGCCGATAAGCTGGAAGGCCGGGGAGTTGTCCGGTCGCAAGTGGTCCCCCTCCTGGTGTCGGGCCAGCCTTGAGGGTTCTTTTGGCCTACTGCCCGGTCAGGTGGAGCGGCCGGGTGGGTACCGCGCCCCTTCTAGGGTAGCCCACCAACCTTTTATCATGGCCTTCGAGCCGACTATGGATAATCAATCATCTATAGCGACGTGTCGGCCGTTCAGGGATTAGCGGAATGGGCATTCGTTACACAATCGTTACACAATTTAAATTACACACATCAAAAAACAAGTATGCTTATCAAACCGACTTACCCCATCAGTGGATTTGGCTCGGAAACAGCTTTTTACTCCCGGCGGGCATTTTTCCACAACGTTTACTGAATTATTGAAGCTCACGTAGCACTCAAAGTCTGTATCGGATAAAAAAGTATGCAATCTTCTTTTAAAGTTTATTGATGTGCTGCTATAGCTATGAGTTGCCTAATTTCAGTACATTTTACCAGGGAAGGGCCTACAAATTAGGCATTTTGGTGGGCACCCCTGTCTCTTGGTGGGCGCCACTGCCTCTTGGTGGGCGCCACTGTCCCTTGGTCACTGTCTCTTGGTCACTGTCTCTTGGTCACTGTCTCTTGGTCACTGTCTCTTGGTCACTGTCTCTTGGTCACAGTCTCTTGGTCACTGTCGCTTGGTCACTGTCTCTCTGGTCACTGTCTCTTGGTCACAGTCTCTTGGTCACTGTCGCTTGGTCACTGTCTCTCTGGTCACTGTCTCTTGGTCACTGTCTCTTGGTCACTGTCTCTTGGTCACTGTCTCTTGGTCACAGTCTTTTGGTCACTGTCTCTTGGTCACTGTCTCTTGGTCACTGTCTCTTGGTCACTGTCTCTTGGTCACTGTCTCTTGGTCACTGTCTCTTGGTCACTGTCTCTTGGTCACTGTCTCTTGGTCACTGTCTCTTGGTCACTGTCTCTTGGTCACTGTCTCTTGGTCACAGTCTTTTGGTCACTGTCTCTTGGTCACTGTCTATTGGTGGGTACCCCTGTCTTTTGGTAGGTGCCACTGTCTCTAGAATACTAATAAATTAAGTCACTTCAACAATAATTTCTTTACCTTGAGAGGGCTTTAGAAGGCCCACATTACATAGTGGAGTGTTGCAAGTTTTGCAAATTTTGGCTGTCTTTTTGTTTTTATTAACCTCTGCACAGGTGCCACAATTTGCCATCCTTTCCTGCAAGTTTAAGAAAAAATCAAATTGACTTGGAAGTTGAAATAATTAATTTCAATTTTGTCAATAATAAAATTTGCTTCAAAATTTTCACCCCATCAGTAAGTTCAGCTTCATAGCAGGTAGTAACACCATGATTGCACACTGAAGTAAAAGATCTTCTGCCAAAATTAGCCACGTGGCAGCGAAAGAACTCACGGAATTCTGCAATGAAAACGGCATTCATTGTAAATCAGCACGAAAACTGACGGTGGGTTTTCTGCAACTAATGTAGACACCAAACAATTGCGTCACTTAATATTCAATTACATTAATCAGGAAATAAGCATAAATATCAGGACTTCTTACACGGAAATCTTAGACGGTAATTGCATGTTACATGTAGCACCCGATTGTGCACTGAGCATGATCGGTAGCTAACCCAGTTTTATTTGCCCCAAGTGAAAAATGCAAATGTCAAACACTATTTTGCATCAGTTGATACTTTGGGGGTACAAGAAAATTGGCCTATGGGGTTGACTTGCGATTAACACCCTGAGGATTAACCCCCATGCACAAAAAGTCCCGCATAAATAAGTTGAAGCCAATGTGAATATTCAAGGTTAAACTAGTAATAAGAAATAGATCGTGTCCTAGTTAAAAATCCGGTTTGAATTAACAGCACTTAAATAAAGCAAAATACTTTAATTGTTTATTCGTGCTACTTCTGAGGCCATTTATAATCAGAACAAATTATCACAATATACTAAATCTTCATCTTACACTATTGTTAAATCCGGAATAGCCTATTTGAATCACTACTACTGAAAAGATCTTTGGGTGCTACTAGCTGCAGTAGAAAAATTCGAGTAGGACTCCTAAATTTCCGCGACGATCATTGCGAGAGCGTAAACGAAACAATTCTTCCGTCTTCCTAGTTAACTCTTCCGTCTTCTGGGTTACCTGATTATAGCTGCTAACTTGGAAGAAGTAGGTTGATTTAACTAGGAAGTGGCAATCGCATTTTAGGCGGAGTGTAACGTTTCTGACGTCGCTCTAAGGATTAAGAAATTAAGAAATCAAAGAAAATGAGGAAATAATAACTGAAGCTATACTTACCAACACCTGCCATCAAACTGGCTGAATTACACTCGTTAGTGCTGCAAGTTCTGCAAATAGCCGTCTTTCCAAGTGCTTTGGCTTCCGCATGCAACTTGTCGCAGCTTCCGCAACCCGCGCTCATAAATGTCTGCAATAAATCAGATACAAATATAAACTATTGAATTTATATATCTTTCTGTCCTGTTAGCTATACCGAGAGTATACAATAAATTAATTTGACCTACCCCGTCGCTGAAGTAACTTCGCATGCATGTCCATACCGAAAATTTGCACAATATCGTATAACTTTTGTCTTCGCCTTCATAACATTTTCTAGCCTCTTCTGTAATAAATAAGAATTTGCAATTAGTTAAGTAGTCGTAAATGTGATTCAAAAAGTGAAAATGTTTGAGATAAATATATTAGTATACAGGTACGTAAATGTATGACTCTAACGGAAAATATTACAAATAAAGTGACAAAAGTACGGCAAGCTTCGAAACTAATATACAGTTACGTGCATTTCTGCTATGAAGTCGCTTTTTCATTCTTTTGTGTATTTGTACACAGCAGTATGTCGCCTTTACAGTAGTTTTATTCAATTGTTCATTTCGAGAAAATTATTCATCCTAAAAATAAGCAGTCCTGGCTGTAGGTGCAGGTCATACTTCTGCTAGTACTGTAGCCTACTTAATCAAACAAAATCAGCTCCTGAAAGAAGTACTGCCTGGCCGTATTTACTAACTACTCTGTCCAGGGACACTGCGTATTTAGTGAAAAAACTGATTGAAAAAATCTAAAATTACCGGCCTATCGACAAAAATCGAAAAATGTTACCAAAAATTATAAATAATCCGCGAAGATATTTATTACCATATTTATCGAATGTTAGGCTTGGCGTATTGCATCCGTTTGTGTTGCAGGATTTGCATTCAACACGCGCGAAGCGTCCTAAACTCTTAGTTTCCTCACTGGCTTCCGAGCAGTCACCGCAACCCGAATGTAGAAAATTCTGAAAACACAAGAATGTTCTTTGTCAATAATACACTAATAAACAATACTGCATGCGCCTTCCAACAGAGGTTTGTCTGACTTACCCGTCCGCTTTTAGACTCGGCTCTGTGACATTGCCTCACGCCTGCTTTGCACATTGCTAGCGTCTTGATTTTGGATTTTTGGTCGAAACTAACGAAGCACTTTAAGCCTTTAGCAGCTGGCTCTGCAATAAGCAGAATGTTTTAGTATTTGACATGAAAATTCACTGCTAGTCGGATAAGAATCGAAAAGCTCAATAATATTATTAAAAAGCGTCTCATAATAAGTATATTCTGATTAAAAGCCTTAATTATTAAAAAGACAGCTATATACTTACCAACTTTCGCCATTGATGGTTCGGCAGCGCACGTATCTGCAGTGCAAGACTGGCAAGTAGTTGAGATTAGCGCTTTGTCGGCGTACTTAGAAAAGCTGACACAGTCTCCGCAAGTAGCAATAATCGTTTTCTGTAAAAAAAGATGGCTTTGTATATAGCTCGTACAAAACTTGATCTTGAGTAGATCGAGTTGTTCAGAGCACTTACCTCGTCGCTGTGCTCATTTTGAAAGTAGACGCATTTTGCCGGGATTTTCGGGTCGACAGCGGCGCTAGGTTGACACTCCGTTTTTGGCGTAGGCGCTGGCAAACAATTGGAACAATTCATATGTAACATTCGAAATCAATATAGGGTGGATATATTCATAAGAAATTGTTTTCCTCTATAGCAGCATTTTGTTTCCAAAGCATCGTGAGAAAACTAAGAATTCATTTACATTCCATGTAGACCTACGGCTATCAGTGTGTATGATTTAAAACAAATAGCTAATAAAGTCATTGTCAAGCTTGAGTGCTGTTAAGACCGATAAAATGCTAACCCTAATCAAGCAAAATGATTTTGCTGTTACTTTTTAATTTACTTTAGCCAACAGCGCAAAATATGAATTCTAACGACACAAAATCCGTTGCAGATAGTGCGACAAAGGTAAATGCTGGTGACTTGAAGATTGCGATCACAATTGACGAAAGTTTTAGAATGCGCTGAGCCTAAGCTTTTTAAAATTAATTTGTTATACTGTTTTTTCATTGTGGCGCAGCAACCTGATCTTTTTTACAGAGTTTTCGATCAATTTAAATTATGCTTGCTTTCTGGGGGGATGCTTAATTGCTAGTATTGTATTTGGGGGATGCTTGTATTGGGGGGTACTTGCTAGCTAAGAATTCTTTCTATTCAGGGATGCTTGCTATGCTTGCTATCTGGGATGCTTGGTATCTAGGGCATGCTTTCTATCTGGGGGATACTGTCTATCTGGAGAACGCTTTCATTCTGGGGGATAGTTGCGGTAATTGGGATGCTGTCTATTTAAGGAAGTTATCTTTGTGAAGGCTTTATTTTGTCATTTTGCTACTTGCTACTTCCTTTGCTACTAAAGGCGTTTCCAATTAATATTGTGTAACTTGTAACTTGTCATTGAAATTTGCTTCTTTCTTTATTAACTAATAACAAATCTGATTATGCACAGTAAATGTAGATTTACTTACCTTCGACAGTCAATAGAACTTCGGTATTGCACTTAGCTGTCGAACAGGTTTTGCATGCGACTGCTTTTTTCTCTTTCAAGGCCTCAGCCATGATGCCGGCACACTCGCCGCAACCGCTCATTGTACGCTGTATTTATAACAAAAAAGAAATAAGATGCTCATTTAGTCACACGACTATTAAAACATGATTAATAAATAATTCTAGCAATAAATACTAGCGTAACTTACTCCATTGCTGTATTTAGCTCGAAAACACACGCTGACCCCAGTGTTGCAGAGCACAATCAAGTTGGATCCGACCGAGCAGGAGAATTGAGGGCTGAAAGCTGAAGTGTTATTATAAAATAGGCTTTTGCAACAACTGACTTTCTTATGCTTATTTTCAAAGGACGTCGCATTGGATTTTATGGTGGATTATATTACAAAACTGCTGCATGTACATTATTTTCAGAATCAGCAGTGTTGTCAGCACTCAATTTAGTGCTACAGGAACCATTTTGGCGCCGCAGGCACTTATTTTGGCGCCACAGACACCATTTTGGCGCCGCAGGCACTCATTTTGGCGCCGCAGGCGCTATGTTTTGTCGCCTTGCAGCAAGATGATTGATTTCCACAACGGGTCATACAAAAGGTGGGGTAAGGGGGAGACAAAGCATTGGCATTTGCCCCAGATTTTTTACTGGAGGGAACATGTCCCCCCTGTCCCCCCTGGCGACGCTCCTGTTTTTTTATTAGCTACTTGTATTACTATCTACACGTGCATGTACTAGATAATTTTTATAAATTAGACAAGATCAGGAAAAACAGGCTTTAAATAATTGGTTGCTTATAAATTTGAGTTCTGTAGCTTAGGGACATAGACGCTATTTTTTAAGAATTTGATAGAAATTCTCGTGAATTATATAAAAAGCTATACTCAATCAAACTAAGAATGATGCATGCTCTGCAGAGACTACTGACGAAATTGAGTGCAGTAGTTGATTTTCGTGCTGTCGCGAGTGGCACAATTATTCACATTAGCTTCTATGGCCACATAAGTGGTTAATGAGTGGCCCATCTTGTGTATATATGATCTTCCTTGCTTACTACTGCATTTTTGATTCGCACCGAAGCTTACATAAGCCGTTTGTTAGCTTAGCAGAGTTGCACTTGTCGTCGCTGCAGGTTTTGCAGAACGCCGTTAATCCGACTGAGAGCGCGGCGAAATGAAACTTGGTGCAATCGCCACAGGAAGCACCCATAAATTTCTAAAATTAGAAGTGAGATGATAACATTTTTTTGAAAATCTGACTTTGAAATTCGTAGATTCGAATTAACACTTTGCACTGTTAGTATTCTTACACCGTCGCTAAAGTAGCTTCGAGCGCAAGTTTTCTGATGATCCGAGCATTTTATTGTGTGATTTGTGCTTTCTTGATCATGGCATTCCAGGCCTGCAGCAGTCGCTGCAATGTCAAAATTAAATATACACTGGTAAAATTTTATAAGTATCAATCATTAAACACCAAAAAGCGCTGATAGTTGGCTGAAAATCAATTGTTTCATAGCCACATCGCATGTAATTAGTAGTCTACTTTTAAGTTTTTGCAATGCAGCTTCCAACCTGCGTTGATATACGAGTAGTTGACACGAACGCAAAAACTTATTTAACTTTTATTAGAAAGTTCTCAAATTCTCTAGCTTTTATTTAACTTGAGAATTTGCTCAGCACAATCTGTGAAAAATCGTGAACCTAATGCAAAGACGTGCCTCTGGTCTAAAGCTAGATGGTAAATATTTCATACAGTGGTAGAATTGCTTAACGGTCGAGGCTACTCGCTCTCTCCCGCAAAACAACCCCAGATTTGAATCCGTGCGCAGGACCCCATTTTTTAGAGCTCGTTTGCGACTATATTGACCTCTGCATGTAACTACATGTAACTAGCTATAAGTAAACACCAGGACTAATATTTTAACAGTCAACAAATGGCTTACCAATTACGGTTAGCAGTAAAGTCCAAGCGAGAGCCGATTCAAGAAGTCCCGCACTCTTCATGTCCTTGCCGAGAAAGTATATTCTCACTATGCAACGTGCTTTTATATCTTATATCCTAGCGAAGGTCAAAATTGGTTGATTCTGATACATTAATTTGTGTGCCGATAATTAGCGCAGTTTGCCGACTAGTGCCTGTTGTCAAGCTCAATCAGAGCTGATCTATGGTAAATATATCTGTACTCTTATGAATACTCAGAGAAGTGCTTATTAACTCATAAATTAGACTGAACTTAGTATGTACTTTATTTCAAAACAATTTCATATCACTAACTGTTTAGACGGCTTTGTGAAATTTTTCGAACTAAACTATTATAAACCCAATGCGTGTGCAAAAAACGGTTGACCTGATGCACTTGAGTGAATACTAACTCCTTGTGATCAGCAATATTATTTTTGGCGAGAATCAATCGAGAGGCGATACACAAAGCGGCCCCCAAACCCAAAGCAAGCAAAGGAGATAGGAGCAGAAAATGGGGAGCTAAAACAGGGCTGAGACACTACTGGCAAAAGTTGCAGCAGCCTGATGAAACCGAGGGAGGTATCGCTGCACAGCCTCACTCCTCCAGTAACCAGTGCGCATGATGTCAGACACTGGGAGGCCAAGCACTGACGCCCAGGTGGCACCTCCTCTACGCAGACTGTGCGCGGATTACAGTTCTCGTCGAACACCCTCCGCTGACCGCAATCCGTTGGATGTGTCGCTCGACTGCGTTCACCGGGCACCGCCATGTCAATCTCGGCAGCAGCACCATGTGACTTCGCTCTTTGTACTGGATGGTCTTGCCGAATTCGCAGCGCAAAACAAGATCCTTTGGATGCTGAAGCAGGTCAGCGCGACAGGAAAGTGCCGGACCCTCCCCCCACCAGCAGCAGACGGTGACAGCCCAGCAGGCCAGCTGAAGTCCATCGGAGTCGTCCACTAGTCGTCACATCTCCATTAGAATAGCGGGCGACACAGGCCGCTTTTGGTTCCATCTGGTTACATAAAACCATGACAGTGGAGTAGAAAATTAGCAGCTGATGGCCCCGCTCTGGGAGTTCTGGGAGCGAGAGTGAGGAGCTGGGAGCGAGAGTGAGGATCTGGGAGCGAGAGTGATGATTTGAGAGCGAGAGTGAGGATTTGAGAGCGAGAGTGAGGATCTGAGAGCGAGAGTGAGGATCTGAGAGCGAGAGTGAGGATTTGAGAGCGAGAGTGAGGATTTGAGAGCGAGAGTGAGGATCTGAGAGCGAGAGTGAGGATCTGGGAGCGAGAGTGGGGATCTGGGAGCGAGAGTGAGCATCTGAGAGCGAGAGTGAGGATCTGGGAGCGAGAGTGAGGATCTGAGAGCGAGAGTGAGGATCTGGGAGCGAGAGTGAGCATCTGAGAGCGAGAGTGAGGATCTGGGAGCGAGAGTGAGGATCTGGGAGCGAGAGTGAGGATCTGAGAGCGAGAGTGAGGATCTGAGAGCGATAGTGAGGATCTGGGAGCGAGAGTGAGGATCTGAGAGCGAGAGTGAGGATCTGAGAGCGAGAGTGAGGATCTGGGAGCGAGAGTGAGGATCTGAGAGCGAGAGTGAGGATCTGGGAGCGAGAGTGAGGATCTGAGAGCGAGAGTGAGGATCTGGGAGCGAGAGTAATTTAATGAAATTAATACGGAAGTTTAGACGTTGAAGGCTTTTAAAGAAGCGTATTACTGTAACCTGTTATAGTGAAATTGTGATATGTATGTGTAGGATGGTTATTGATAATAATATTTATATTTTTTCGATAACTTAACCCCCAACAAATATAGCTATTGTAAAGCTGAAACCAAATACAATGGAGCCGATCAATTTCTCCCAATTCTGTCCCTTAAGTGCCAGTTTAGTATACTGTGATACGTTGCCCTCATTTGTAGTGCCCCTAATGACTGTTGCCGGCGCCCCTGGTGCTAAGGCTCCTGGTGCTAAGGCTCTTTGTGAATTTGTAGTACTGTAGTCTACTTTCTTGATGGAACTTCCAACCTACGTTGCTATAAGTAAATACCAAGGACTAACAGTCAACAAATGACTTACCAATTACGGTTAGCAGCAAAGTCCAAGCGAAAGCCCATTCAAGAAGTCCCGCACTCTTCATGTCCTTGCCGAGAAAGTATTCTCTCTATGCAACGTGCTTTTAATATACTTATATCCTAAAACGAAATTCAAAATTGGTTCCTACGTTAGTTTAGCTGTAGTTGAGTAATCTGGTTGATGCTGATGTAGCTTGTATGCCGATAATTAGCACAGTTGATAACTAAGTAGTAAAATTTGCCGACAAAGACCTTGTGGAGCTCAGTCAGAGCCTATCGATGGTAAATATATCCGTATGCACTTTTGAATACTCAGAGAAATTTTTAACTCATAAATTGGACCGAAATTAGTATGCACTTTATTTTACTTTAATTTAATATAACTAACTTTTTAGAAATTCTTCACGGCTTTGTGAAACTTGTCGAACTAAAAACTCATGCAAACTCATTGTGTGTGTGGACATTATGCACTTGAGTGAATATACTAACTCCTTTTGACATGCATGGTACCGAGACATAATCAGCTAGGCTATTTGCTCCGTATTCTGTGATTTGCTCTTTCTATATATTTTGCTATATAAAGTTATAAAGCGATAATACATTTTTTTTCATGTGCGAGCGTACTTAATTAGCTAGTCGTAAGCTTTTGTTTAAAGTTTCTGATAACAGTATATGTAGAAGCAAAAAAGGCTGACGAGAAAGCTAGCTGGTAGAAAGATGCGGAAGTTTTACATTCTGAAATGAATTTCGATTTAAATAAGTTGGTCCATATTTTAGCAGTCTACTTTAGTTAGTCTCTCGCATCGAATGCCATTGTTTAGCTGCAATTTGACGGTCATTGTCATTGTTTAGCAATTTGACGATCATTATTCACATTTTTAATGCAGAACAATCCATTACTACAAACAATGCATTGTCTGTAGGATCGTCAAACAGAAAAACAATGCAAAGAATCAGCGGTCGCAGCACGTGACAACGATTTGTCTATGGCTCGCGCCTACCGGCGCTCGCCAGACAATCGTTGTCACGCACTGGGACCGCTGATTATTTATCCATTGATTGTATTTTTTATGCAGAACAATGCAAAGAATCATCGGTCGCAGCGCCTGACAACGAATTGTCTATGAAAGCAAAATTTTCAATAGAAAGTAGCTACTTTAAGTAAGTGGAAACACTTTTCATTCTAAAGGCTTCAATTCAATCTTTACTGGTCTCCTAAAGAAGTCGCTTTTGCATTTTGTCTTTAAAGCAAACACATTTTTTAAATATAGAAATAGAAACACCTTTTTTCGGAGCCGGAAGTCTGTAGTTGTTGAATAGTTTGTACTGAGAACTGTTGCCGTAGAAAGCTGTATAAATGCTTTCGGTAGTTGACTAAGTGGCCAAAATATAGGAGCGAGGTTAGAAAACAAGGTATTACTTAAGTGCTAATTACAGTATAGCAGAACGCACTGATATGAGCTATTTTTGTTCAAAATTGTCCTTTCGCAATGCAAAAAAACGTTCATCTTTTACTGTAGATGAATATGTAGTTTAGATTTAGATCTAGGTAGTAGATTGGGGATTTGAGAGTGAGATTGGGGGATCTAAGAGTGTCAATGGGGATCTTAAATAGTGAGAGATCGGGAATGGAAAGTGGGAGAGTGCGAGAGTGGAGATCTGGGAGTGAGATTGGAGATCTGGGAGTGAGAGTGGAGATCTAAGGAGCGAGAGTTGACTTTCCGGCGTTAAAACTATTTTTATGCTTAGAATACGTAACTGGCTGTTGCACTGTAATACTGCATGTGGCGGTCGCTGTAGCTACTCATACTTGTTTCGGTTGTAATAGTGCTCGGAGTTCGAGGATCGCAAAAGCTATTAGATATAAATGTAAGCTTTCATACTGCTGAGCTTACAATCCTCCTTCTCATGTGATATTTGCAGCCGTATTTATAAAAAGAAGTTTAATAGAAATGAAAAGTCTGACTTAGGTTGAAGAAAACTCGTACAACATAGTTATATTATACCGTTATCAAAATGGATTGAAATAATCATGCGAGTTATAAATTCATGCGAGTCATGCGAGTTTACATTGTCAATAAAATACACTAGCTGTTTTAGGTTCATATCGTATACAATGTATTACTTGAATAAAATAAAACATTTTAATGTGCGAAGAGTTAACATCAAGGGTGCTTTTGTTGGTTTTGTCTTGCTTAATATATCGCGTTTTTGTATGTGTGATATACATGGTATAGTTATAACAATTTCACGCGTTGATAGGTAGACAGTGTCACTTTGCGATGTACCGGCTAGGTTTACAAAATGTAAACTATGCAGAGCCATTTATCGTTGTAGAATAGACAAATCAGACTTTATTATAAACAAGAAAGTTATTCATGTGAAGTTTCAATGACAAAATCGTACCTGAATATTTTTCTTGGATGCTTACTTTTAAAAAATGTTAATCGCACTCGACTCTTCATTAATTCTAGGCCATTAAATTTTACTGAGTTTTCAATATATTAGCTTTTTATTTCGTTTGTTTTTTAATGCGTGTGTTTTTTCCAAATATTAATGCTAGGTGTTTCTGGTCGACGCGAATCAATAAAATTTGCAAACACTGCACCCTACGTGACTTGGCTAGCTTTGCTGGGTTATGGTCAAACGCACTTATAGTTTGGGTATCATGGGTATCTGCACACAACCCGGCTTAATTACTCGTCTCAAAATCTCGCAGAATTCGTAGACCATTTAAGCAGCCGCACTTTTTAAAGGCCGATCCGAGATCTCTTGCCGATATGAGCTCTCTTTCACGCAAATTTCTTAGAATTGTTTCGGCTTGTCCACCAGAGATAGCTTGGTTACTCGAGTCGATTCCAAAATGATGTCTGACCGTCATTAAGCTATCCAGCTCAAGTAGAATCAGTTTCAGTCGGTCAACAATTTCAGAGCAGTTGCACAGTCGTTTAATGAGCTCGTGGTTGACTGTCGCACTTGAGTAGCTTCTAGTTAGCAGGTCAACTTCATCGCCTAGCATAGCGGGAATAGTCTGTCTGACTACTGCAGTCGAGAGGTCACTGGCTATCGACGAGATGCTGATAGTCAGGCCACCTGGGCTCCCGCTGAAGCCAATCTCTGAAGGACCTAATTTTGCTGCTAATTTATATTAGAACAGAGTTTTGATAGCTTGATGAAATTAAAACAAATGTTTGGAAATTACCTATTGGTAATGTCTATTGGACAGATGTCGCTATTACTTTAAATCCTTTTTATTTTAAATCTTACCGACTGCATTACGCAACTGATTAGCTAAAATAGATAAGAACATCTTGGAAAACAGCTGTCTCAAACCATTCTTTTTTCGTGGCGCAGCACACGTCATAAGCGTACTTTTAGACAAGACAAAAAACGTCTTTGACTTTGACGTACCGCTGAAAAACTGTCGGTTATCAGGGAGATTCGTGACGGTAACTCTGCTTGTCTTAGTTGATGCTGTAGCAGTTGAAAAAATCTCCATTTTACATGCTTCCTCTGTTGGTTTTCCAGTTTCAGTAAAGCTCCGTGTTTTCTTGTCCATAAGAGTGCCAGCTGCCGAATCTCCAGACCACAAGTCAACGCTTTTATCCATTGTACCTTGGAGTACTTGAAGTACAAGTTCTCGATCAATCAGTGCTTGCTTTAATAAGCCGCTGCGTTTCCAAAGCTGACTCACTTCGGCCATGGTTGCTTCCTTCTCGGACAAGGTGATGCTTGCAACTTGAACAATCGTTGACTTAAGTCGAGTCAGATTTGTACTGTCTCTGCGGCCCTTAGTTCGCGCTTCACTCCAGAGTTCTTCCAGATGATTAATAAATCGTTTCGGACGCGTCCGCAATTTTAGCAGCTGTTCGAAGCTCTCTGGCATTACTGTTTTCTTTAATAAGATTTTAGAGAAAAGTTCCAAAACAAAGATGGTATACTTATAAAATATTCCCCTAAGCTGATTTCGCTGCCGGAAAGAGTCTCGACGATGTTCTTTAGAAGCTGTTCGATCTTGAAATCCCGTAGCTTTTAGTGAATCCGTTGCGAGTGAAACCTGAAAAATTAGCATTGATCGGGAGTCACACGATGTCAGTTTCAATGTCTTGACAAGCGATTTTAGTGTGTGAATCGTGAGCACTGCGCCTTACCTTTGCATTCAGATGCTCGTCAATAAGTACACAGTCCGTAGTGACTTCTCCATCCCAGCCTTCGTCAGCCGAATGCTGTATGCTCTGCAGATAATCTAAGGCCTCAGCCACTCCGTTTGCCAGTTGAACCGTCAGGCATTGAATATCTTCCTGAACTGTGCACTGAAAGGCAGCCGTAAAAGACAAATAATAGGATGTGCATGAAGCTGGCGCTTATGCATATATGTAATTATGAAGCTTAAGGAAAGTAAGGGGCTGCCCCCACTCCGTAGGATGGCAAACAGTGGCACCTCTTGCCAGCTCATTTGGCGCCCTTTTACAGCAGCTTTGCAGATCTAATGCTAAGTTCTAATACTCAGGAGCTGGCGCCCCTTGTGGTGGCGCCCCTTGTGGTGGCGCCCCTTGTGGTGGCGCCCCTTGTGGTGGCGCCCCTTGTGGTTGCGCCCCTTGTGCTAGCGCCCCTTGTGCTAGCGCCCCTGGTGCTGGCGCCCCTTGTGCTAGCGCCCCTGGTGCTGGCGCCCCTGGTGCTGGCGCCCCTGGTGCTGGCGCCCCTGGTGCTGGCGCCCCTGGTGCTGGCGCCCCTGGTGCTGGCGCCCCTGGTGCTAAATCCCCTGGTGCTAAATCCCCTGGTGCTAAAGCCCCTGGTGCTAAAGCCCCTGGTGCTAAAGCCACTGGTGCTAAAGCCACTGGTGCTAAAGCCACTGGTGCTAAAGCCCCTTGGTGCTAAAGCCACTGGTGCTAAAGCCACTGGTGCTAAAGCCCCTGGTGCTAAAGCCCCTGGTGCTAAAGCCACTGGTGCTAAAGCCCCTGGTGCTAAAGCCCCTGGTGCTAAAGCCCCTGGTGCTAAAGCCCCTGGTGTTGAAGCCCTCGTTGCTAAAACTATCAAAGTTCTCAAATTGACTTACAAGTTTGTTCAGCAGACTCGCCATAGTCTCAAGATTGTGGCATTCTACTCTGTCATCAAGTGGATTTATGTGATGATCCCACAATTTTATTGCTGCCACACTGTCCTGGATACGCTCTCGTAATGCTTTAATAATTGAATTTAATCTGAAAATTATCAAGCTTAGTAATTAATAATTTACCTCGTTTTTTTCCATCAGTGAAATTGAAAAACAGTATAAATACCAAAGCGTCACGTACTCGTAAGTGTTTTGAGAATTTTTAAAACAGTCTGACAGACAGAGAAGGGTACTTGCCTGCGAACGCAGCGAAGAATGTCTGCAAAAGTATCACTACCTGTTTCAAATTTAAGATCGAAAATTTACTATAGAAGCATTTGTAGCAAAGGACCTACGGCACACGTACAATTGAACCTAAATATGTAAACTGTAACTTACATTTGCCTAACATACTTGTATTCTCGCTTCGTTTAACATTCAATGATTTGACGCTCTTTGAGTTCATGACACCTACAAGTGTCTGCTTTCAGTATGAATTTTTCTGAATTTCTGCACAAGCACAAGTGCATTTTTAAATTTTCGAAGCATTTCTTCTCGGTGCCAACGATGTAGAGTTTTGGCGGAATTTTCCACAGGTATTCCACGGTCAATCCACGGATTATTCATTGTTTATTTGAAGTCATGAGACGCAGTTCTATTTTTAGATACAATGTACAAGCAAAGCGATTATAAGAAGAGGCTCCCGATAAAGGGCATGCAGTCCAATGTAAATTATAACCAGAGGATTTTCTAAGGCTGTACCAAGGTAATTCCGCTTTAGCTCGGAGAAACCATACCTCGATAACAATTAGGGTATTCACGTATTTTTGAGCGGATATTGAGCTTCATTATAGGTAGTACTGTACTTCAAAAGCTGAGTAAGTGTTATTGCAGTGTAATAAGAGCGTACATGTAACACCGTTCAAATATATCCACGAGACTATATGCAAAATGCAAAATGTGCTATTAAATTGTCGAATTTATAGAAAGTACGTGTTTACAATAAAACAATAAAACAATAAAACAATACAATTTATTGTTTTTAAGCAATAAAAAGAAAGCCGTTCCTGTTCGTCCTGGTGCTTGACTGGGTGCTGAGGACTAACGACCAACAACAACGGCTTTCTGTTGCGGCGACACGTGGGTCGACGTCAACCGGAGAGGCGGCTCAGCGTGCTTGGCTACGCCGACGACCCCGCCCTGCTGTCCTCAACTGTCGAGGGCGCCCAGCGACAACTGGACAAGCTAGTTGCTGTTGCGGCGAGTGTCGGCTTGGTGGTCAACACGCAGAAGACCGTCGTCGTGATATGCGGGCCGGACGACATCGAGGCTGCGATTTTATGCCGAGGCGCTGATGGACAGGCGACAGAGCTTCCGCGTTGTCAGCAGTTCGTCTACCTGGTTCACGGCGTCCGCGAGGATTTGCGGCGTCGCCGCGGGCTTGCCTGGACTGCCTTTCGTTCTGTGAGGGCAGCCTGCAGTCCGAGGCCTTACCTGACCGCCAGAGGGCGGCGTTGTTCCAGGCGGTGATTGAGACCGTCCTGCTGTACAACGCCGAGACCTGGACGCTAGCTGCGGGGGTCGCTCCAGCAGCAAGTTGACGCGGCGCAGCTGGCCTGCTGCGCGCCGCCTTCAAGATCGGCTACGAGCGAGTGACTAAAGCAGCTTTGTATCGCTGCGCCGGCCTGGCCAAGCGACCTGTTGCGCCGTCGGCGACTACAGCTGGCAGGCCACATCATCCGCGCATCATTCGCACATCATTCGTACTACCCAGAGCCGGTGCAGGAGGTGCTGCTGCTAACTCTGCAGGCACCCTACCGGCGGGGGCAGGCGCGCACTTTGGCATTTCGTCGACTGCCTGCTGGCTGACGCCGGCACCCCGGTTTCGTCGGCGGCGTGGCGTACATTCGTGACCTGGCCCTGAAGCGCGCCCTGTGACGCAAAACTGCGTATTCTGTTGTTTTTTGTTATTGTTGCATTGCCGCTTTGCTACCTGCTGGGACTGCGCTCAAGTACATTTCTGGTGAGCCGTAGCCTGTACGAGTAGTCGTGGTCTAACGCGGCGCTCTGATGTGCCAGCGGCCCAGGCTCGATTTCAAGTGCAGTCGCATTAATTTTGGGCTAATTTGGAATCTCGGCTTGGTTCTCAAGGCACAGTGTGAAGTGTACATCCATAACGATAAATGAAGTTAGGGCCGCTGTACACTCCTGTGTGAGTGTCTGCGTGTGCGTATGACTGCGTACGTATCCGCGCGCTTGTGTGCCTGCTCAGGCGAGTCGGCGGAATGGGCAGTAATTCCTCTCGCTGGTTGTGTACACTGTCCGCTTGAGCGTGCCAGGGTCCCTGCCTCTTAAAAAGGTGCAAGTAAAAATTGATAAAAGTCCAATGGTATTTGGCTTTCACACAAATTTCCACTATGTACAAATTGACGCGGTGTAAAAGGACCTTCAGCCGTGGCATCTACCTACCAATCAAGGTACCAATTAGTTGCCCCGGTGACTGTAGAAAATTCACCAGTGATTAAAACAACCAGAAGGTTGCTGCTGCATGCGCCTAGCTGATGATGTAGAACTGTTGTGTTTGGAGAAAATTGGCTGACTAAATGACATTATGGCTTGATGACTGAAGTCCACTAGCTGGGATGAACACAGCGTCAGATGGGGACCACACGGAATGCCATTTACGTCGACTAACTGCGAGTGAGATAGCGTTGGGTATGAGAAGATCAACGTCTGATATGAAAGAGGCCGCGGGCCAAGCCGCCGGTAAAATACATATACTCTCAGCAACATTGAAAAGTCGCCACTCTATGCGCTAGTGAGCAATTTCTGTTGGACTATTCTAATATATAATATACGAGAAAACTGATCGGGGGTAGCAAAATTTAATCCGTCCAACCCCTCGCACACCGCATTTTCGCACAAGTTGTGTCACTCGCAAAAGATTAAAAGACTACCTGTACACTCTAAAAGTGGAAATCACAGACGGAATCTTCTGTGATGGCGACTTTTCGATTTTGCATGCAGCGTCTACACTACAATGTGCATGTAAAATTATAGTTCATTCAAAAGTTTAATTTATCATCCCCAAGGACAACTTCTTGAGATCATTTTTATGTACGCTTGAATGTTTGCTTTGTCACTAATTGATTGCTTTCGGCGATAACTAGTACATTGAGTAGTCGTTACCCGAAATTAGTGAATTTTTGTTTTGTTAATGAACGGAATAAATTAACTCATTAAATCAAAATCTTATGCTGGATAAAAACGGCAAATAATTAATATTAATTTAAAATCTGTTTTTGTAAACTATTTAAAAAGTACGTGTACGTGGCTAAGTATTTGATGCATACGTGTTGTGTTTTTTTATTTCTTCTGCGGAAATTAATTCAAGTACAATTTTTTTCTTCGAAAGTCTTCTTTTTCTAGATTCGTGGATTCGCTTCAGCTACAAGGAACTAACATACACTAATAATATGATCTAAACATTGTTTCGGCATCGCCTCTAAAAGAGCAATTTCTTTTTTTGCTCATTTCATAAATCTTGCACGTTACTAGTTAAAACGATTAGTAAAATAATTAAATTTAATTGCTTTTCAGTTTAAACTTTCGCTTAGTTGGCTCTTAAATCGGTGTAAGACCAAGATGGCCACAATATTGAATCTCCATTATATCTAATCTCTCTCTCTCTCTCTCTCTCTCTCTCTTCTCTTCTCTACCATTAATTAGCAACCTAATAGCACTATTTTTATATTAATTATTATGTTTAATCAATTATATTCATAAATAATGATACAATGATAGATTTTAAACTAATTACCCTTACCCATAGTAACAAACTTTTTTCAGTATTTGTGCCAATTTATTCCCTATCATTACATTACAACTATCAAATCTATCACTTCCGATTTATCAAGAAACCATTGATAGTGGTATAATGCAATGCAAAAATAGGATAAATTTGCAATAAGGAGTTTATTTTGTGCTTTAAATAAGGCTATTTGCATTATTTAGTAAATAAATATCTATAGCTCAGGCTACAATAAAAACTAAAACCAAACCCAAAGGGAATGATTAATGCTTAATGCCTAATGCAATATAATTCCATTATAGCTAGCATCTATCTTAGTTGTACTATATCTCCCTAAGACTTAAGATTTATACCTAATTATGAAAAAAAATTATTAGTCAAAACTAATTATGCATCAATATTTTTAGGCCATTATATGTTTTTTAAATGATAATAGCCTTTTTGTGAGAAATTTTGGTGTGTACTTTTATTAAAAAATTTCCTTTTTTTGGTATATACTAACATGTATTTAGTTAAGATAGGATTTTTGTTCTAGTATATATTAGTATACAATCTAGACCCTGGAATTTGTGAGTATATTAAAGTTTTTAAGACCTGGTCAGTTGTACATAGCATAAAGTCTTATATTTAACTATTAGTATAATTATAGTTTAACAATTATTTTGCAAATATTTTATAATTATGTAGCCGCATATTCTGGAGTTCAAATTCTCGCCAACTATAGAAGGCTTGATTTATTAGCCTGCCAGATTGCTTGAATTTATAGACTTGACTGTGCAGAGGGGAGGAAGTTTGAAAGATGCAGCTTAGAAAACCTAACCAATCAGATTTCTTTGACAAGGTAGGCACTAAGCACTCCATTGGTTAGGGTTCATTCTTCACACATTTACAGCCAATCAAAAACGAAAAGAAATTTCACGAAATACTATATGCATGGGTGGGGTTTGACACAGAGAAAGAAAGAGAAAATAATAAAAAATAATAGAAGTGCATGTGAACTCAAATTGAGCACATTTACAATTATATAAAAGATAATAGCTTAAATTATCAAAAACATTTGCACTTTAACTTTATTTATTTAAATGTTTATGTCTATGTCTAATTTCTTGCATAACATTTAGAAGCCAAAAAGATATTGTCCTACTTGGTATAAAAAGTTTGTATCAGTCTAAAATTGATATAAATAGAACTATTTTTAACCAAAATCTAATATTCCATAGAATTGATAAAGCCTAAAAATGGGTTGTATAAGACAATACTAGAATTAGAAATAAAAAAAATTGTTTTGTTCTCATTCATTGCTTCTAGTTATAGTAATGATTTGGGAATTTTAATTATTGGTTTTTAGTTTAAAGATATTATAAAGTTTTTTGTTTATTATTCATTATTATATTTTATTACTATATTTTGCTGGTGGAATAGTGAATTTGCTATGAATTTAAATTTAAACTGTGTATTGATTATCTATATTTTCAGCCTATTAGACCATGAGTTCAAAAAATCTCTTAGACAATGTCACAGAGCAGGATATTGTTCTATATGAGGATGGATACCTTGGTATGTTTGTATCTTGAACTATATTTTGTTGAACATTTGACATCCATTCAATGCAGTTAGTATTTTCCTAAAAAGTGTTTTGTCTGTGCAACAAATATTTCAGGCCAAGGTGCATTTGCTAAGTGCCAGCTTTGCTCACTTAAATCTGATGAGTCGCAGGCTAAGCTAGTGTTAAAAGAGCTGCTATCGCCAGTAAAAGACAGCATAAAAGGCATCAGTATGAACTGGTGAATAAAAATTTGTAGGCTTTATTATTGTGTTTGCTTAAGCAGTTCTTCAAAATAAAATTGGCTATAAATTGTCTACATTGTAGGGTTAATAAGCGATTAATGCGAGAAGTTCAAGCCATGCACAAGTTGAGCCAGTAGCGAGACGAATTTGTTAAAGTGCTTTGCCTGTTTATCAAGGAGGGTATATTCTGTGGCTATGTTATGGAGCACTGCGAGCATGGAAGTCTACGGCAATTCATTAACCGAATTGAGAACATTGTAAGTTTTGGAGTTGATTTCATTGAATATTATCTCTGTAGGGTAAAATATGAGCATATGCTGAGGGTTTTGGAGGCAGGGGGCTGTTTCCCCCTGGCGCACTTTGAGCGACATTGTCACAACCGGCGAGAGGAAATACTGCCCATTCCACCGACTCCCCGGAGCAGACACACACCCAGGATTGTACAGCAGCCCTCACTTTATTTGTCGTTAGTTATTTCACTTCACTGTGTTTTGGTAGTTGGCACTCAAGCTGGACGTCAGTTGCACGAACAGAGCCAAGCCGGGACTCCAATTTAGCCCCAAATTACGAGTAATGTGACTGTGCTTGGAATCGAGTCTGGAGGGATCCAAACTGTTGGGATATACTCAGCGATTGAAAAAAATCACGAGTTTTAGAATATTGTGTTAAAGAATGGGTTGTAACTGTCATTAAACTGTTTGATTTCAGTCTGAGGAATACAAAGTGTTTCCGTTTCTCACTGCTAAGTGGATGCTTCAAGTAGCCGATGGGTTCCATTATCTGCAGACGAGAGAGTCTGGGTCGTTGCTTCACCTGGATCTGGCTCTGGACAATATTCTCGTCACCGAGGCTTTGGACATAAAGGTAATTATCAAACTTTACAGTGACCGGAGTGTAGCTAAGCGAGGGTGGTGCGCTGACGACGGCTAAGGAGGCGCTCGGAGCAGTTGATAGTAGGCGGTCGCGACCCAAGAACCGGGTTGGGCGGCTGCTTGATGAGATACTCGCGGACGATTGCGGTATGGATGGCCGAGTGGGCTATGCGAAGAGATGCGAAATCAGAGATGGGCGCGAGATGGTAACCGATGCGATCGGAAATGGCGAAGCAGAATTAACGGCGATTGCAGCAGATCGAGCGCTGTGGCTTGGGGGTCGCGGAAAAGCTGATGATTGGGATGCCAGGGGGTCGAGCAGCAGGCCCAGTACTGAGACCCAAGGAGCTCAAAATGCGCTTTGACAGGGAGAACGGCGCATTCTGAGTGTAGGTGCTCAATTCGAGTGCAACTTTGACACCCGGTGATATTCCACAGGGCAGTGTTTTTTGGCAGCGCTGGAGTAGATTCCAGCTGGTCTCGCTGAGCAGGGGTGACCAGACTGGAGCGCAGTAGTTTATTTGCGACCTGCAAATTGGTTTGAAGGTAACATTGAGAGTCTCTGTATCTTAATTGTCCTCCAGTGAGTGCTGCACAGGGCATGAAGGATGGAGCAAATTGGATGGAGCAATTTTGGCATTCTCATGAAACCGGAAAAGGGGGTCAAACGTGACGCCCAGGATCTTCGGTTTGGTGCAGGCAAGCTACACGAAATTCGTGTGTGGTGCTAGCGAACATAGTTGCGGTAGATTTTCCCGGTGAAAGCGGAAGTCTTTTGTTTTCGAGATAAAGGTATTAGAGCTAGTCAAGGTACGGTTGGATGAGCTCAGGAAGTTTGATGACAGACGGTCCGCGCGCACAGATTGAGATGTAATCAGCATACTGCGGGATGTGCAGGCTTGACGGCGGACACGGAAGGTCGGTCAGAAGGAAGTGAAGTGGAGTGAAGAGGTCTGGTCTAGATCGTAGGGAAGCTTTAGCGTTGAGTTGAGCGTTGTATAATGAGCGTACAGCATGGGACAATGTAATATGGGTAAATATAATCTCTTTCAAGTTAGTCACTACAGAACAGTAGCTGTTATAAATTTTGCTTTATTGCAGATTGCTGATTTCGGTCTGGCTAAAAACATCGCAGACTCCATCGCGACACAGCAGTCCCTTGAGCTGGAACAACGCCGAACAATTGAACGTCGAGTACCAGAAAAATACGACGATTTGTTACGCCAACCGGATGCTTATTCTGACCGGTATCTGTACGGCATCTGCGTTGTTGAAGCTTTCTCGCGACAGTCGATTCAACGGCTAGTTGGTCAAGAAGTGGACAAGTACACTGCAATGGTTAAAGAAGGTCGCCATTTGAAAGCGTTTGAAGATTTATTAGATAAAAAGTGTTTCGATGTTGCTACAGATAAAGACGAAGAATTGGAACAGTTGCAATCAACAGTCAAGCAGGTTGTCAGGTTGACCGCGCATCAAGAGCCAGAGAAGCGGGCAGATTTCGATACAATTTGCGACTGTTGGAGAGACTGCGATAATTTGAGAATGGAAGCAGAGAGAATGTTTGTGCAAGACCTACTGCATGCTGACAGTGCTGAAGTTGAACATTCATCTATGCAACAGATGTCAGCTAGTGATGCCTCTGACAATCGTGTTGAAGCGGCTGGTGCTAATGCATTAGAAGTTGTGTCCTCTTCTAGCCGTGTTGGTGCCATCAGTACTACTGCAAGTGCAGTAGCTAAGAAAATAGCATTTGATTCGATGCCTTCGGCCCAGAGATCTCATGAAGACTTCTTTAACGAAATTCATATTCATTTAACTAATTATTTTGACGACGATTTCAACTATTATCCTCGTAACGCTTGCGACTACGAGGCCGACGAATATGATCCTAGAGAGACCCTGCACGATTACTAATAACAGGAGTTTTAATTAAGTCACTTTGAAATCTCTGGTTTTGTTTAGTTCAATCGGGTTAATCGAACAGCTTTATCGTGAAATGTGCTTATTGTTTTCTAATACTCGTAATTTAAATGTGTTTGAAAGAATATGTTTAAATTCCAAGAATTACCTTGTCCCTCCAGATATAAAATATAAAATTAAACATATGTCACGTTTCTGTTGTAATATTTACTTGTAAAATTGTCATAACCCAGCATCAGCTGAGGTGTAGTGTGGCTGTTTTTTAATATTTGCAATTATTTCTTGATTTGATGTTGTTTACGATTTTTTATAGTAGCGCTTGAATAACAAACTGTTGCTTCATTCATATGCCATTTTGAGCAGAAATATACGAGTTTCATTAAGAGTTATTAGTAATATACATTACTAATATTTTTTTAAATACTATCTTCATTTGCATGATTATTTGTTTGTACATATGTTCTAGAATTGCAGATATGTTCAGCTGTTGTTAAAAACTCTGAAAAAGTTCCGAATCTTTCCTAGTGCTAGAGGCTGTTACGACGTAACTTGTTTTTGCCTTTATTATTGGCTTTAAATTCTCCGAAATGTGATCAGTTTATGATCTAAAATTAGAAAATGGCCTTAGCTGTGTGATTCCTAGTCGGGAATACTGCGAGCTCGTAATTTCGTTAATTGTGCTTTTCCTCTTTTCAGTATAAGAAAACTTTTACCGCCGATGGCAAAATTAAAGAACACTTCGCAAAATGACGTTATATATCCCAGCAATTCGTTGATAGGTAAGAACTTTTTTATGCGTACTTTGTGTGAACTTTCAATGAACTTCTTTGTCATTTTTTTCTAAAGCTAGGACAAAAGTGCAGTAGGTTTTTTTCTATCATTTAAGTGCCAAATGGTCTGAGAATTTTTTCTATATAGTTATCTATTTATTCTATAATTGTTCCCTAGAAATTTTCACTGCAATCAGCACTATTAAAGACCGAAATATCAGTTGTGTACCTGCATAAAATATTAGATTTCTTAGCTTTTGTTTATCTGTTTAAGTTTCTGAATTTAAAATAATCCACGATGCTAATTAAAACTAACTTTTTTTTATCTGTTTTAATCCTATCTGTTAGGCAAAGGCAGCATTGCAAGCGTGCATCGATGCTGGCTCAAAAATGATCCTACAATGAAAACGTTGGCCGTCAAGTTATTCGAATTTAACGACGCCAGTCGAACGCAGTGGTGAGTTTTATTTAGTTGTTTCTGAAAGTTTTTAATATTTGTTTGCTTCAATATTTCTCTTTAAAAATTATCTAAACAAATAGTTAATGAAAACGGAACTTGGGGTATGATATAGCAATTATTTTTGCTATATCATGGCGCACTTTAAGCGACATTGTCACACAACCGTCAAAAGGCATTACTGGGTTACTGCCCATTCCATCGACTCCCCGATACGTACGCAGTCATACACACAGGCACACGCACGAGTGTATAGCGGTCCTGACTTTATTTATCGTTAAAAAAGGTGCACCGAAATTAATGCGACTGCACTTGGAATCCAGCCCTTGGGGCCTATGACACTCCCTGTATTTTGATCTTACAAATAACATAACCCTTTTGACAAAAAAAACTAAAGAAAATACATATCCTCGTTAAGACCTGCATAAAATGTCTTCCATTGGAAAGTTTAGCTTCCAATATAAATTATTGTTGTCAACATTTTTATTTCTCTTCTCCAGGCTGGTCAACCACTTAGTAAAAGAGATCGCGCTGCTAAACGATCTGCGTCAGGAACGCGAACAGTTTATTAGCGTTTACCATTTGTACAGTCGGGATACTAAACTTTCCGGCTTTACTATGGAATACTGTCGGCTGGGCAGTATTCGGTCCTTTAGTTTGCATCTGTCAAAATTGGTAACTATAAGTTGAAATAGAAGTATTTTTCTATTCATTGCTGAATGCTGATTGATTTCAATAATTCATTCTTTTCATTTATTTCCAGAGCAATCTAGATAGTCTGTATCATCCGTGGTTGAAAACCAGCTGGATGCTCCAGATTGCAGATGCTTTCCACTATTTGCAAACTCGACCAAAAGGAGCGATTATACATAGAGATCTGTCTGTGGATAGTGTGCTAATCAATGACCAGCTCGATATCAAGGTGTGTTCGCTTTGACACTTTTTCGCTTATAATCCATCTTAACACCTATTAACATACTCACACGTTATTGTGCGTTGTCTGCATTCCTGTGTGTCCGGATTGAATGAGTTGGTTTGATCTGCATCTGCATGTGTGTCACTGAGTTGGTTCGATCTGCATCTGCATGTGTGTCACTGAGTTGGTTTGATCTGCATCTGCATGTGTCACTGAGTTGGTTTGATCTGCATCTGCATGTGTCACTGAGTTGGTTTGATCTGCATCCGCATGTGTGTCACTGAGTTGGTTTGATCTGCATCCGCATGTGTGTCACTGAGTTGGTTTGATCTGCATCTGCATGTGTGTCACTGAGTTGGTTTGATCTGCATCCATGTATCCTTCAGTAATGTAAAACACTTGTTATCTGTAATTTATAGCAGAACTGATTTATCTGACTAATCCCAGATCGCAGACTTCGGCCTCTCAAAGAAACTTACGGAAGCGAATTTATCGCCACAAACTTTGGACTTTGAGCAAAAGCGAGGCATTGATAAGCAGCTGCCGGAGACTGTCTCAGATCCGATCCGACAGCCTGACCAGTTTAGCGACAGGTATCTGTACGGACTGCTGGTTGTGGAAGCCTTCACTGAGCTGTCAATCCGTGAGCAGATAAGTGACAATGTCCAACAGTTTACTGACCTATTGAGGTCGGGCAAACATGTGGATTATTTTCAACAATTATTAAATTCTAATTGTTTCGTTGGAGAGGCCTCGTCTGATGGAGACCTAAACAGGCTCAAACAGGCAATCTTGCAAGTGGTACAGATAATGTCGCATCACATCCCGGAAGAGAGGGCTTCATTTAGTGAAGTTAAAGAGATTTGGCGCGCCTGCAGCCCTGACAAGATGGAGAGGGCGCGTCAGGAAGTTTTGAAGCTTGTTCGACAAGAGCTCAATGAATCTGTGAGTTCATTTTTTGGCTGATCAATTGTCGAGTCATGGTGTACTCTTCTAAATTAACCATCGGTGTTGTTTTACAGATTGCTCCAGAGTTGAAAGCGCCAGAAGTTTTGTGGAACACTGAAGTAGAATTTCCCGAAGAAAGTTTAATTGGTAAGTTGTTATTATCGAGCTCCAGTATTAATCATATTCATTTATTAAATCATATTTCGGTTACCAGGTGTTTTCTATGCCCCGTATTCATTTTTCAGGCAAAGGCTCTTTTGCCGTTTGTCATCGGTGCAACCTGAAAAGCGCGCCAAATGACGCGCCTATGGCTCTGAAAATATTTAAACTGGATGAACAGCAGGATATGAGCAAGAAGGACTGGTAAATTGATAAGGCCGACTATGGAGTTCAGCTTGAAATGTAGGCATTGCATTCTAGGGAAAGAGCAGAGAGACATGTTCTCAAGGAATGGGGAAGAGCAGAGAGACAGATTCTCAAGGAATGGAGAAGAGCAGAGAGACAGATTCTCAAGGAATGGAGAAGAGCAGAGAGACAGATTCTCAAGGAATGGAGAAGAGCAGAGACACAGATTCTCAAGGAATGGAGAAGAGCAGAGAGGCAGATTCTCAAAGAATGGAGAAGAGCAGAGAGACAGATTCTCAAGGAATGGGGAAGAGCAGAGAGGCAGATTCTCAAGGAATGGGGAAGAGCAGAGAGACAGATTCTCAAAGAATGGAGAAGAGCAGAGACACAGATTCTCAAGGAATGGAGAAGAGCAGAGAGGCAGATTCTCAAAGAATGGAGAAGAGCAGAGAGACAGATTCTCAAGGAATGGGGAAGAGCAGAGAGACAGATTCTCAAAGAATGGGGAAGAGCAGAGAGACAGATTCTCAAGGACAGGGGAAGAGCAGAGAGACAGGTTCTCACGTAAAGTAATGAAGACAGCAGGGAGAAAAGTTTTGAGAATAGTTAATTTCTAGAACTGAAGACTAATTCAGTACTGATTTCTACACATGTATCGCATGTACTTACCGTTTATTCAAATTCAGGGTAGTGAAGCACCTGGTGCACGAGATCAAGTACATGCACGACCTGGGCAAGAAGCGCGGCGCTTTCATTAAAATTCTGTACATCTACTGTCACGAAGTGTTAAAACTGGTCGGCTACGCCATGGAGTACTGCAAGCACGGCAGTCTGAGGGTGTTCTCCAAGCGGCTGTCCACCATGGTATGTGCTTGAAACTGTCTGCGTTGCTTTTGATTGAGAATATAGTGTCTGTCTGTCTTAGTGTCTGTCTGTCTTAGTGTCTGTCTGTCTTAGTGTCTGTCTGTCTTAGTGTCTGTCTGTCTTAGTGTCTGTCTGTCTTAGAGCCTGTCTGTCTTAGTGTCTGTCTGTCTTAGTGTCTGTCTGTCTTAGTGTCTGTCTGTCTTAGTGTCTGTCTGTCTTAGTGTCTGTCTGTCTTAGTGTCTGCCTGTCTTAGTGTCTGTCTGTCTGTCTGTCTTAGTGTCTGTCTGTCTTAGTGTCTGTCTGTCTGTCTGTCTGTCATACATGTAGTGTCTGTCTGTCTTAGTGTCTGTCTGTCTTAGTGTCTGTCTGTCTTAGTGTCTGTCTGTCTTAGTGTCTGTCTGTCTTAGTGTCTGTCTGTCTTAGTGTCTGTCTGTCTGTCTGTCTTAGTGTCTGTCTGTCTTAGTGTCTGTCTGTCTTAGTGTCTGTCTGTCTTAGTGTCTGTCTGTCTTAGTGTCTGTCTGTCTTAGTGTCTGTCTGTCTTAGAGCCTGTCTGTCTTAGTGTCTGTCTGTCTTAGTGTCTGTCTGTCTTAGTGTCTGTCTGTCTTAGTGTCTGTCTGTCTTAGTGTCTGTCTGTCTTAGTGTCTGCCTGTCTTAGTGTCTGTCTGTCTGTCTGTCTTAGTGTCTGTCTGTCTTAGTGTCTGTCTGTCTGTCTGTCTGTCATACATGTAGTGTCTGTCTGTCTTAGTGTCTGTCTGTCTTAGTGTCTGTCTGTCTTAGTGTCTGCCTGTCTTTATGCCTCTCTGTCTTAGTGTCTGTCTGTCTTAGTGTCTGTCTGTCTTAGTGTCTTAGTGTCTGTCTGTCTGTCTGTCTGTCTGTCTGTCTGTCTGTCTGTCTGTCTGTCTGTCTGTCTGTCTGTCTGTCTGTCTGTCTGTCTGGCTATCGACTATCACATTGAGTGCATGTACCACCCAAACTCTCCTAACACCAGCAGCAGATGGGCGGCGGCAGGACCCGCCACCCCTGGCTTGTGACATCTTGGATGCTGCAGGTGTCTGACGGGTTCGAATTCCTGCAGAACGGGGACGGTGGCGGAATTCTTCATCGAGACTTGGCCGTTGACAACGTCCTGATTGATGACCAGCTGAATGCCAAGGTCTGGTTGAAACTTGACTTAATACTTAGTTTTTTATTTATTTAGTTTTTGCCTACTAATAGTAGCGTTATTTGTTTATGAGTCAGATGCTAATGACAGCACAGACTAGAATGTCAGATGTTAATGACAGCACAGACTGGAATGTCAGATGCTAATGACATCAGAGACTAGAATGTCAGATGCTAATGACAGCACAGACTAGAATGTCAGATGCTAACGACAGCACAGACTAGAATGTCAGATGCTAATGACAGCACAGACTAGAATGTCAGATGCTAACGACAGCACAGACTAGAATGTCAGATGCTAATGACAGCACAGACTAGAATGTCAGATGTTAATGACAGCACAGACTGGAATGTCAGATGCTAATGACATCAGAGACTAGAATGTCAGATGCTAATGACAGCACAGACTAGAATGTCAGATGCTAACGACAGCACAGACTAGAATGTCAGATGCTAATGACAGCACAGACTAGAATGTCAGATGCTAACGACAGCACAGACTAGAATGTCAGATGCTAACGACAGCACAGACTAGAATGTCAGATGCTAATGACAGCACAGACTAGAATGTCAGATGCTAACGACAGCACAGACTAGAATGTCAGATGCTAATGACAGCACAGACTAGAATGTCAGATGCTAACGACAGCACAGACTAGAATGTCAGATGCTAATGACAGCACAGACTAGAATGTCAGATGCTAATGACAGCACAGACTAAAATGTCAGATGCTAATGACAGCACAGACTAGAATGTCAGATGCTAATGACAGCACAGACAGGCGCCGATCTCTCAACCACGCCAGATCGCGGATTTCGGCCTGTCCAAACGCACAGTGGAGTCAATCGCCACGCAGAACACGTTAGCATTTGAGCGACTGCGTGGAGTCGAACGTCGCTTGCCAGAAACTTACGACGATCCACTGAGACAGCCGGACATATTCGGCGACAGGTATCTCTACGCTGTGTTCGTAGTCGAAGCATTCGGTCAGCTGTCCGTTCGTCAGGTCATTGGGGACCGTATCGAAGCATTCAAAGGCAGAGTACGCATCGGACAGCACATTCGAGATTTTCAACTCTTAGTTGACGATAGTTTCTTTAATAAGATTCCTGTGAGAAACTGGGATGCAGATCTTGAACAGTTGCAAAAAATTACTAAGCTTGTTGTGGAGAAAATGGCCTGTCAGGTGCCTGAGCAGCGGGCAACTTTCAGCGAAATCAGCGCTCTGTGGAGAATGTGCAGCCTGACCCAGATGGAGCGGGAGAGAAACCGAGTGCTGAATGAGCTGGGCGAGCTGCCACCAGCTGACACCATTCCGTCGGCTGAGGTCCGAGCGAGGACTGTGTCACTTGGTCCGGTTGAAGAGGAGCTCAGTGTTCTGGAGGTTTGTTTGGGTTGTTGGCTCAGTGAAGAAGGAATCAAAAATCCCATCCGATCCCAACAAGTGTTAAAATCCCATCCAATCCCCACAGGGTGTTAAAATCCCATCCGATCCCCACAGGTGTTAAAATCCCATCCAATCCTACAGGTATTAAAATCACATCCCATCCCCACAGGGTGTTAAAATCCCATCCAATCCTACATGTATTAAAATCCCATCCAATCCTACATGTGTTAAAATCCCATCCAATCCTACATGTGTTAAAATCCCATCCAATCCTACATGTGTTAAAATCCCATCCAATCCTACAGGTATTAAAATCCCATCCCATCCCTACAGGGTGTTAAAATCCCATCCAATCCTACAGGTATTAAAATCCCATCCCATCCCTACAGGGTGTTAAAATCCCATCCAATCCTACAGGTATTAAAAGCCCATCCAATCCTACATGTGTTAAAATCCAATCCAATCCTACAGGTATTAAAATCCCATCCCATCCCTACAGGGTGTTAAAATCCCATCCAATCCTACAGGTATTAAAATCCCATCCAATCCTACATGTGTTAAAATCCCATCCAATCCTACATGTATTAAAATCCCATCCAATCCTACAGGTATTAAAATCCCATCCCATCCCTACAGGGTGTTAAAATCCCATCCAATCCCCACAGGCCACAGGTATTAAAATCCCATCCGATCCCCGCAGGTGTTAAAATCCCATCCAATCCCCACAGGCCACAGGTGTTAAAATTCCATCCGATTTCACATGTGTTAAAATTCCATCCGATTTCACATGTGTTAAAATTCCATCCGATCCTACAGGTGTCAAAATCCCATCCGATCCCCGCAGGTGTTAAAATCCCACCCAATCCTACAGGTGTTAAATATCCATAAAATTATTACAAAGTCTATTTACTAAAGCTGATATACATCGAAAGCTTAAACACATCCAGTCCTACAAATGTTTAAATTTCAGCTGGACAATGCGATGGATCAGTCTAATCAACCAGACGTAAGTTGCTGAATTATGAATCATTTTTGTGCAAAGATATACTATGATTCTTGCGATGCTTTCTTGTTTCCATGCAGTTTGAGGGTCGACCTGTGTCTGAGGCTGAAAGGCTCTCTGGTAATGTTGACCAGTCTGTTTCATCCAGCCAATCATCGGTAAGCTTTTACTGTTATATTGTCACTGATTCAAATTGTCACTGATAGTCAAATTGTCACTGATGGTCAAATTGTCACTGATGGTCAAATTGTCACTAATTTTCAAATTGACACTGACAAAGTCTAATTGTCACTGATAGTCAAACTGTCACTGATATTCAATTTGTCACTGATAGTCAAATTGTCCCTGTCAGTTAAATTGTCACTGACAATCTAATTGTCGCTGATAGTCAAATTGTCGCTAATTGTCAAATTGACACTGACAAAGTCTAATTGTCACTGATAGTCAAACTGTCACTGATAGTCAAATTGTCCCTGTCAGTTAAATTGTCACCGACAATCTAATTGTCACTGATAGTCAAATTGTCACTGACAGTGTCTAATTGTCACTGATATTCAATTTGTCACTGATATTTAATTTGTCCCTAATAGTCAAATTGTCCCTGTCAGTTAAATTGTCACTGACAATCCTATTGTCACTGATAGTCAAATTGTCACTGTTAGTCAAATTGTCACTGACAGTGTCTAATTGTCACTGATATTCAATTTCTTACTGGTATTCACTATGTCACTGACAGTCTAATTGTCGCTAATAGTCGAATTGGCACTGATGGTCAAATTGTCCCTGTCAGCCAAATTGTCACTAACAGAGTCTAATTGTCACTGACAGAGTCTAATTGTCATTGATAGTCAATTTCTTACTGGTATTCACTTTGTCACTGACAGTCTAATTGTCGCTAATAGTCGAATTGGCACTGATGGTCAAATTGTCACTGACCGCACACACACACACACACACCCCTCAGCGAAGAAGTGGAGCCTTCACCGTGAGCATTGGAACTGTTGGAGGTGAAATGGTGTCATTTTACCGCCCCACCGGTGGCAGCGGTTCCGTCAGAGTGTCCCAGCATGTGACAGCGGGGCACCAGAGTGACATTGTGGAATTGTTGCAACGTTCCTATGCTGAAATTGTTGCAACAACCGGTCTGGCCCGACGTTTGTGCAATTCTCAAGATTTGAGCAGCAAATATCGGCCGGTTTTGGAGAATCTGGGCATCTCAGCTGTCAACTTGGAGTTGCTGCAGCGCCAGTACACAAATCCTGCCGACTTGTTGCACCAAGGCCTGCTAAACTTGATTCGAGATCGGGGCCTCACAGTGTCGCAGCTGGCCGAAACGCTGAAACGTTTCGGCTGTTTGGAAGGCTTGAAAATATTGCGCGAATTTGAGCTTAATCCCTGTTGATTGATTGATTGATTGATTTGACACCAGCTGTTAGTGTTTTTTTAATTACATCGTGTAGTTTCTGTTTGGAATTTAGATTTTTTATAAAACACCTTCCCGGTTTTTGTGCTCTCACCGTAAGTGAAATCAGTTTTGCTAATAAACCTGCAACGATCAACAGTTCCGTGGGAGAATGGGGTTGCCCAACTCCTAGGTTTTCGGTGCCCGCTAAAGAGTAATTGCTAATGACTAAAATGACTAAGACTAAAAAAGCTAGCACTAAATTAGAGTTAAATTGAATCTAAGATAAGCCAGCCAGTAAGTGGGCGCAGGGCCCAAACAAGTATATTTATATGACTAATTTAGAGGGGGGTTGACTCCAGATAATAAGGAGAGGGGTGAAGTGCGCGACTGAAGATAGAGGCGAGAATGGGGAGCCAATCAGAAGGCAGCAAGGGAGAGAGAGATAAGAATAACAAGATTGAGCTAGACAGAGAGAGCGAAAACAGAGTAAACAGAGACAAGTGAAGGTGAACTAAAGAAATGACTAGGAAAGTCGCGACACTCCCCCCAAAAAATGGAACATTTTTTTAATAAGTGACTACCATTGCTAATTGAAATTAATGAGTTAGAATTAGGTCAAATTAAATTGAAAAACACATTCACAATAAATGGTGTACAAAAGGATCTGAAAAATACATAATATGACTAAGAATTTGAATACAAAAACAGTAGAGTAAATGCAAAATATTAAGACCGATTTTTAAACTTAGATTTTTAATGAGTAGTTTTTGAACCAATGAGAAGACTGAATATATCCACCCTCCCCCTAAAAATTAGCAATTTTTTATTGTAGATGGCTAGTACAGTTTAGAGAAAACATTAACATTGTCAGTTGAGTATGAAATTGAGCAGCTCACTGGTAAGAATCGCAAAAAAGTCGTCCAAAAGTCGTTGTGTTAGCGCTTAACTTTCTACTGACTAAAGTAGACTAAATAGAGTTTTTATAATTGCGAAGTATTACAGCTCTAACTTAAACTCTTACAGATGGTCTTTCTTTCTTAGACTCTTCTAGCACGCCTCGAATACGACTTTAGGGCCCTTAGAGTAATTATAGAAGCACCCAACAATGTAATCAACATAATCAAACGATTTTTTCTAATTTAAAAATTTGCCTCTTTGCTTAAAAAGATGCTTTGCTTTTCGCTACTCACTACTGCTAACAAAGATTCTTAAAATACGATATGAAAAATGTTACTATATTTTGCTCTGTCGAACTAAAAACGTACACGCGCTGTAACCCTTTGTTTAATAGTTAACACCTTATACGGTGGGTTTTGGTGATGAAAATGAACTGTGTCTTTTATTCACCGTTAAGTACATTTTACTCGTATTAATTGATTGATTAATTGATTTTAAGGGAAATTTTAACTAAAGCACTTCATGTGCCAAATATACTGCGATATGTTTCCATAGTTTCTATAAATAATGAAAGAAACCATGTTAAATGTGATAAATATAGTTAAATAAAGGTTTTGTTTTCGATTTAATAAGTTTTATCATGATACGCCACGGTCATGGATAGCTAAATTAGAAGGTTGGCACAATTTACCTGTGCAGCGTCCTTGTATGGATTATAAATTTAGCTTAACGTACTGTAGAAGCAGCTTTCAAAGGCTTGTTTGCAAGAAATCTACTGTAGACCAACAGAATTCATAAACTCTTCAGGGGCTGCATTAGCACCTGGTGCTCTGTAACTAATTCATTAGAATGGCGCCTCCGGATTTTAATTATTTTAATTGCAAATATGTAATAAATTTTTTTTAAAAACGATCACTAGTTATAAAATCACTTCTTTAACGACTGATGCACTGAATCGAGACTTGAGGGGCGGAACTATTTTTAGCTACTATATAAATGCTTACGAAAAGAAGCAATTCATTTCCCGCGCGCGAGATAACTGCTGACTTCTACAATCAAAATTTTTCTGTGAAGATTTCATGTTTTAAGTACCTACGGGATAAAATATTTGTACTATATTTGGCTTATTTTTAGAAATTTCGATTATTTGCAGGTCATTTTCGATATCTTACAGGGTTGAGTGGATTTTGAGCAGACCCAGCAGCGCCTGCAAGTCAGCCACAAAACAATCAGTTAGCGTCACAGTTCGCCCTTGGCCATGCATGGCGCTTCCGCTCCGTCGGCTGTTGCAGGAGGACCAGCGCCAACGGGACTTGGTCGCCGCGGCCGTGACTTCGTAAGGCAGTGGCCCAGCAGCATCTGGCGGCGCGGCCGGCGCAGGATAACGCTCAGGTCTGGAACGCCGGCGCGCGGCCATCAGGTCTCGACGCGGCAACTTCTCGGGATAGTGCACGCGCCCAGGGCGTAGCGCAGCAGGGACCCCCGCTTCCATGCCGTACAAGAGGATAGGCTCGACAGCCGCGCGAAGAGGCGCACCTTCAGGCCATCCCTCGCAGTAGAGTTGAAGACGTTCCTGAGCAGGTGCACCCCGCGCCACGCCTGATTCCTCCTGTCGGAGACGATCGATTTCGGACTCGTTGCTATAGCGACCAGAGGTACCGAAGTCCTCGGACATGGCATGGCGTCTCCGTTGGGCAGCGAAAGTGCCGGGCGGTGTCAGTGCTCACGTGTGCATCACAGCTCTGTCTTGCGCTTGTTGACCACCAGCCCCACCCGTGCGCCCTCCTCACAGAGCCGGGAAAGAGCGCGTTGGTGTGCATGCAGCTGGATCGCGACAGAGGAGCGCAATGTCATCGTCATATACAAGAGCAGGCCGGCAGCGGAACAACAGGATGTCGCGGGAGCTTTGTTGTGGGACCAGCAGGTAGCTGCAGTCGTCTTCTTGAAGAGAGCGGCGCTGCACATAGTCCACGACCATGCTGAAAAGCAGGCCGGGGAGCCAGCGTGTCGCCCCCGCAGGACGCCGGAGGTTGTGCCGAACTCCTCGGTGGGGCCATCGCTCGTCTGGACAAACGCTTCATGGAGTCAGTGTACAGGTCCATCACTGCAGCTAGCAGTGCAGGGGGGAACGCCGTAGTAGGACAGCAACCACGCGACTGCAAGCCTGGGCACCGATTCAAACGCGTTACGGAAGTCCACGAAGACGATCAACACTGGCGCATTGGCAGGTCTTGCAAGCCGCGATAACGGCACGGATGGTCGCTGGTAGAGGCCCCCTTCTTTAGGACTGCCTCCCAAAAAAGACCGGCAGTGACTGCAGTTTATTTACATGTATATATAATGTGCAATGTGCATGTATCAGGTAATGAAACAAAAATTCAATGCAAATATGCAATTATAAAGTACGAGTCACGAGGGTCTTAAAAAACACGTACATGTATCATGATGTATGTGCTAATCAAGCAGTCCGTCAACACTCAACGAAGCGTCAGTAGCAACTTATGCAATCAGCTGTGGGCCTATTTTACCAGTACATGCATGTTGATGTACGTACATGTACCTAACAGCATAACAAAGACAAACAGCAACTTAGCTCGTACAAGAATTAGTGCTCCCTTGCAGCAGGTCAGGGGCGTAATTTCATTTATTAAATTTACATGTCGATGCAGCACTCTATGGCAAAAATCGTATTTCAAGCTACCATGAATGTGCACTAAATAAAACGATCTCTTATATAAATTGCCTGCTCCGCTGCAGCGCTTTTCAAATCAGGAAAAAACTGAAGACTTTGAAAATGATCAGATCAATTGATTCGCAGCAGGTACAGCCTGGTCGCTCGCGCCAGCATCGGCATCAAAAGCACCATCAGCAGCAGCCCGAGCAATCCTGCTCCAACTCCATTGGCGACAACGCTACGAGAAGATCGTCGGTGCATCACTCGAAGCATCATCATCATCACCACCATCAGCATCATCAGCGCGACGCCTGCCGGGCCCAGCGGCACGGCTCCTCGTCTCATCGACGACGCCATCAGGGCGGCGCAGTGGCCGGCGGAGACGTCATTGAACACACTGCCGAAAAGAACCCCCTGCAATCGGCCGACGGTAATATCATTAAGGACACCAACGAGGACGTCAACACGAATACCTTCTCGGTGGCTGACGAAGAAGACGCTCAGACTGGCTTAGGCGACGCCAATTCAACTTCTCTGGCTCCGCACTCGTCACTCATCGACCAGATGCTGATGTTCTGCGCCAAGAGCGCGCATCACCAGCAGCCGGCGACATCCACCGCTGCCCTGGCCTGCAGGTCTCGGCGCCGGAAGGGCCACAGCCAGCACCAGCAGCCTCACATTGATGCAGCCATTCAGCAGGGTTTGCAGGGCAGCAGCAAGTCGGCGTCCCAGTCCCAGGAGGATACTGCCGAAGCCATTCTGACCGGCGGAGCCAGCGCCTTCACCGCCGCCAAAGCCGAAACAGCTGCTGGCAAAGGCTTGGCCAAGCAGTGGGAGGTCAGCAAGCAGTTCGTGATGGTCAATTGTTTCAAAAGTCTCAGCCAACGAATGCGCGACCTACAGCAGACTGAGGAGCCGGCCCTGGCCATGCAAAAACTCGCCGTTATTCGTCACCTGCGTCGGCTCACTGACTCGGTTCGACGAATCGACCTCAGCAAGCGGCTGTACTCGTCGGGCAAACGGTCCAAGCAGGCGATGGCGGCGGTCGGACTGAGACCGGGCGCCCTGTCGGCCGACCTACTGCACAAGTGCTCTTCCAAGGAGAATGAGTACCAGCTGTACTGGATGGCGCTGCTAGAGAAGGCGGCTGCTTCTCTGTCTGCGTGTCAGGATGTGGAAGCTCTGCTGCAACAGCTGGAATTCGCTCAGGAGCTGGTTGACGTGCAGGGATTTCCGTTGTCTTGAAAATGTCAAAGTTATTGCATGTACGTCACGAGCGTATCTAGCCTAGGTGTTATTAGTTACGGCCTACTTGTCTTTCGAAGTCAGTTAGAAGTGTCAAAGTTTTTGTGTTTTTTGGTTACTGGAAGTGATACCTTCAACAAGAGGTGTGAACTATTCCCTTTTAATATTTATACTGCTTTATCGAATTTAAGAACTAAAGTTAATGAGAAATGAAAGGCTTATATTCAAGTAAACGTACAGAATAGCATGCCGTTTGTAGTGTCGCGTATTTTTGCGGTAGATTATTCCTGCAACTTATGTACAACTTGTAGATTATTTTTTGTTTAAATATAGCGGCTGCGGGGCTTTAAGATGCTTAAAAGAGCTTGATGTCCTTTTGACTCCTTTTTTCAAGGAAACCTTAATGCATGCATCTTGTTATAGGTCTCAAAGATATCCGTGATGTTCAGTTTGTGTTTCGTAAAACTTCAAAAGACATCACACATATAAACAACTGAAGTACAAGGAAGGTGAGGAACGCACATTTGTCGTAGGTTTCCCCATAAACAAACTAATTGGGAAAAATCCCATGGATGAAAATAAATCCCATGGATGCCATGATATGTTAGTTTTTACGTTTTCCCCGTTGTTTTTATATAGCTTCTTGGCATATTAAGTTGTACTTTTTGGCTTATTAGCATATCAAAGGCCATCTGACTGCAAGAAGGTGATGGAGGAAGGAAAGCAATTATGTCTTCTTATCTGTTTTTTACGTTGAATGTGTATATCGCTTGATTCATTTCAGATATCTTTCACGGTATCGCAAAGATGTCACGACACTTCTACATTATTATCGATATTCTGACGCAAGGCTTGCATAATTAAGGTGAGTCACTGTTGCGTTTACATGTTCCTAACTAGGTAGTGCGGTCAGTGATTGACAGTGCTACTATACGAATGATTGACAGTCCATTTCAAACCCAATTGTTACACAGTATTAGGCATAACATTAATAAACCTAATGATTATATGAATTCAGTTCAGAAACATCTTAATTAAATTCAATGGTATAATTAAACCATTGCAGTTCTCTTGGTCAATGCATCTAATAGAGGGCTATAAGAAATCAACGACAAAGCAACAGGGGACAAAATCAAAGCTTAGTTGTTGGGTGCGATGAAACACAGACTGCTAAAGAATTGCTATGAAAGCCTGCAAACTTGCCACTTCATAGGGACTCAGGTTTCAATGACCATTGCTTCTTTCTCCCTTTAGCAAGTAAAGTAATGAGCAACACACGAAGCCACTGTATTGCATTTCTAGACGCTATTCTCCTTCTCAAACCAAAAGTGCTTCCAAATTCATTAACTATATACTTGCATCCAGTATGAAGCGACTGTTGATAAATTTATGCTTTCTTTCAAATAGGAAATTACTATTTGACTGCTTCTGAGGTCCATAATAAATTATAACTTCGTTGAATCGCGATGGCTTTAACGATATCACTTTATATAAACGATTTCAAGCTAACTCGAAATAATCTAATTTCATATACTCGTATTTTGTAATCGTAGTAATAAATCCTATTCCTGTTTATCATGGATTTTACGATCATACATAAAAT
>NIVC01001657.1:70000-81748 GCA_002269645.1 Macrostomum lignano | reverse complement strand
ATATATAGAATTAAATGGAGAGCTTAGAAATGACACTCAATGGGGCTGATATACACAGGTGCAAAGATGACGCAGAGCCCGCTACTCTCAGCATCTCTAACTAGCCCTGTCGCTGTCAATATATAGAATTAAATGGAGAGCTTAGAAATGACACTCAATGGGGCTGATATACACAGGTGCAAAGATGACGCAGAGCCCGCTACTCTCAGCATCTCTAACTAGCCCTGTCGCTGTCAATATATAGAATTAAATGGAGAGCTTAGAAATGACACTCAATGGGGCTGATATACACAGGTGCAAAGATGACGCAGAGCCCGCTACTCTCAGCATCTCTAACTAGCCCTGTCGCTGTCAATATATAGAATTAAATGGAGAGCTTAGAAATGACACTCAATGGGCTGATATACACAGGTGCAAAGATGACGCAGAGCCCGCTACTCTCAGCATCTCTAACTAGCCCTGTCGCTGTCAATATATAGAATTAAATGGAGAGCTTAGAAATGACACTCAATGGGGCTGATATACACAGGTGCAAAGATGACGCAGAGCCCGCTACTCTCAGCATCTCTAACTAGCCCTGTCGCTGTCAATATATAGAATTAAATGGAGAGCTTAGAAATGACACTCAATGGGGCTGATATACACAGGTGCAAAGATGACGCAGAGCCCGCTACTCTCAGCATCTCTAACTAGCCCTGTCGCTGTCAATATATAGAATTAAATGGAGAGCTTAGAAATGACACTCAATGGGGCTGATATACACAGGTGCAAAGATGACGCAGAGCCCGCTACTCTCAGCATCTCTAACTAGCCCTGTCGCTGTCAATATATAGAATTAAATGGAGAGCTTAGAAATGACACTCAATGGGGCTGATATACACAGGTGCAAAGATGACGCAGAGCCCGCTACTCTCAGCATCTCTAACTAGCCTGTCGCTGTCAATATATAGAATTAAATGGAGAGCTTAGAAATGACACTCAATGGGGCTGATATACACAGGTGCAAAGATGACGCAGAGCCCGCTACTCTCAGCATCTCTAACTAGCCCTGTCGCTGTCAATATATAGAATTAAATGGAGAGCTTAGAAATGACACTCAATGGGGCTGATATACACAGGTGCAAAGATGACGCAGAGCCCGCTACTCTCAGCATCTCTAACTAGCCCTGTCGCTGTCAATATATAGAATTAAATGGAGAGCTTAGAAATGACACTCAATGGGGCTGATATACACAGGTGCAAAGATGACGCAGAGCCCGCTACTCTCAGCATCTCTAACTAGCCCTGTCGCTGTCAATATATAGAATTAAATGGAGAGCTTAGAAATGACACTCAATGGGGCTGATATACACAGGTGCAAAGATGACGCAGAGCCCGCTACTCTCAGCATCTCTAACTAGCCCTGTCGCTGTCAATATATAGAATTAAATGGAGAGCTTAGAAATGACACTCAATGGGGCTGATATACACAGGTGCAAAGATGACGCAGAGCCCGCTACTCTCAGCATCTCTAACTAGCCCTGTCGCTGTCAATATATAGAATTAAATGGAGAGCTTAGAAATGACACTCAATGGGGCTGATATACACAGGTGCAAAGATGACGCAGAGCCCGCTACTCTCAGCATCTCTAACTAGCCCTGTCGCTGTCAATATATAGAATTAAATGGAGAGCTTAGAAATGACACTCAATGGGGCTGATATACACAGGTGCAAAGATGACGCAGAGCCCGCTACTCTCAGCATCTCTAACTAGCCCTGTCGCTGTCAATATATAGAATTAAATGGAGAGCTTAGAAATGACACTCAATGGGGCTGATATACACAGGTGCAAAGATGACGCAGAGCCCGCTACTCTCAGCATCTCTAACTAGCCCTGTCGCTGTCAATATATAGAATTAAATGGAGAGCTTAGAAATGACACTCAATGGGGCTGATATACACAGGTGCAAAGATGACGCAGAGCCCGCTACTCTCAGCATCTCTAACTAGCCCTGTCGCTGTCAATATATAGAATTAAATGGAGAGCTTAGAAATGACACTCAATGGGGCTGATATACACAGGTGCAAAGATGACGCAGAGCCCGCTACTCTCAGCATCTCTAACTAGCCCTGTCGCTGTCAATATATAGAATTAAATGGAGAGCTTAGAAATGACACTCAATGGGGCTGATATACACAGGTGCAAAGATGACGCAGAGCCCGCTACTCTCAGCATCTCTAACTAGCCCTGTCGCTGTCAATATATAGAATTAAATGGAGAGCTTAGAAATGACACTCAATGGGGCTGATATACACAGGTGCAAAGATGACGCAGAGCCGCTACTCTCAGCATCTCTAACTAGCCCTGTCGCTGTCAATATATAGAATTAAATGGAGAGCTTAGAAATGACACTCAATGGGGCTGATATACACAGGTGCAAAGATGACGCAGAGCCCGCTACTCTCAGCATCTCTAACTAGCCCTGTCGCTGTCAATATATAGAATTAAATGGAGAGCTTAGAAATGACACTCAATGGGGCTGATATACACAGGTGCAAAGATGACGCAGAGCCCGCTACTCTCAGCATCTCTAACTAGCCCTGTCGCTGTCAATATATAGAATTAAATGGAGAGCTTAGAAATGACACTCAATGGGGCTGATATACACAGGTGCAAAGATGACGCAGAGCCCGCTACTCTCAGCATCTCTAACTAGCCCTGTCGCTGTCAATATATAGAATTAAATGGAGAGCTTAGAAATGACACTCAATGGGGCTGATATACACAGGTGCAAAGATGACGCAGAGCCCGCTACTCTCAGCATCTCTAACTAGCCCTGTCGCTGTCAATATATAGAATTAAATGGAGAGCTTAGAAATGACACTCAATGGGGCTGATATACACAGGTGCAAAGATGACGCAGAGCCCGCTACTCTCAGCATCTCTAACTAGCCCTGTCGCTGTCAATATATAGAATTAAATGGAGAGCTTAGAAATGACACTCAATGGGGCTGATATACACAGGTGCAAAGATGACGCAGAGCCCGCTACTCTCAGCATCTCTAACTAGCCTGTCGCTGTCAATATATAGAATTAAATGGAGAGCTTAGAAATGACACTCAATGGGGCTGATATACACAGGTGCAAAGATGACGCAGAGCCCGCTACTCTCAGCATCTCTAACTAGCCCTGTCGCTGTCAATATATAGAATTAAATGGAGAGCTTAGAAATGACACTCAATGGGGCTGATATACACAGGTGCAAAGATGACGCAGAGCCCGCTACTCTCAGCATCTCTAACTAGCCCTGTCGCTGTCAATATATAGAATTAAATGGAGAGCTTAGAAATGACACTCAATGGGGCTGATATACACAGGTGCAAAGATGACGCAGAGCCCGCTACTCTCAGCATCTCTAACTAGCCCTGTCGCTGTCAATTAAATGGAGAGCTTAGAAATGACACTCAATGGGGCTGATATACACAGGTGCAAAGATGACGCAGAGCCCGCTACTCTCAGCATCTCTAACTAGCCCTGTCGCTGTCATATATTAAATGGAGAGCTTAGAAATGACACTCAATGGGGCTGATATACACAGGTGCAAAGATGACGCAGACCGCTACTCTATCTCTAACTAGCCCTGTCGCTGTCAATATATAGAATTAAATGGAGAGCTTAGAAATGACACTCAATGGGGCTGATATACACAGGTGCAAAGATGACGCAGAGCCCGCTACTCTCAGCATCTCTAACTAGCCCTGTCGCTGTCAATATATAGAATTAAATGGAGAGCTTAGAAATGACACTCAATGGGGCTGATATACACAGGTGCAAAGATGACGCAGAGCCCGCTACTCTCAGCATCTCTAACTAGCCCTGTCGCTGTCAATATATAGAATTAAATGGAGAGCTTAGAAATGACACTCAATGGGGCTGATATACACAGGTGCAAAGATGACGCAGAGCCCGCTACTCTCAGCATCTCTAACTAGCCCTGTCGCTGTCAATATATAGAATTAAATGGAGAGCTTAGAAATGACACTCAATGGGGCTGATATACACAGGTGCAAAGATGACGCAGAGCCCGCTACTCTCAGCATCTCTAACTAGCCCTGTCGCTGTCAATATATAGAATTAAATGGAGAGCTTAGAAATGACACTCAATGGGGCTGATATACACAGGTGCAAAGATGACGCAGAGCCCGCTACTCTCAGCATCTCTAACTAGCCCTGTCGCTGTCAATATATAGAATTAAATGGAGAGCTTAGAAATGACACTCAATGGGGCTGATATACACAGGTGCAAAGATGACGCAGAGCCCGCTACTCTCAGCATCTCTAACTAGCCCTGTCGCTGTCAATATATAGAATTAAATGGAGAGCTTAGAAATGACACTCAATGGGGCTGATATACACAGGTGCAAAGATGACGCAGAGCCCGCTACTCAGCATCTCTAACTAGCCCTGTCGCTGTCAATATATAGAATTAAATGGAGAGCTTAGAAATGACACTCAATGGGGCTGATATACACAGGTGCAAAGATGACGCAGAGCCCGCTACTCTCAGCATCTCTAACTAGCCCTGTCGCTGTCAATATATAGAATTAAATGGAGAGCTTAGAAATGACACTCAATGGGGCTGATATACACAGGTGCAAAGATGACGCAGAGCCCGCTACTCAGCATCTCTAACTAGCCCTGTCGCTGTCAATATATAGAATTAAATGGAGAGCTTAGAAATGACACTCAATGGGGCTGATATACACAGGTGCAAAGATGACGCAGAGCCCGCTACTCTCAGCATCTCTAACTAGCCCTGTCGCTGTCAATATATAGAATTAAATGGAGAGCTTAGAAATGACACTCAATGGGGCTGATATACACAGGTGCAAAGATGACGCAGAGCCCGCTACTTCAGCATCTCTAACTAGCCCTGTCGCTGTCAATATATAGAATTAAATGGAGAGCTTAGAAATGACACTCAATGGGGCTGATATACACAGGTGCAAAGATGACGCAGAGCCCGCTACTCTCAGCATCTCTAACTAGCCCTGTCGCTGTCAATATATAGAATTAAATGGAGAGCTTAGAAATGACACTCAATGGGGCTGATATACACAGGTGCAAAGATGACGCAGAGCCCGCTACTCTCAGCATCTCTAACTAGCCCTGTCGCTGTCAATATATAGAATTAAATGGAGAGCTTAGAAATGACACTCAATGGGGCTGATATACACAGGTGCAAAGATGACGCAGAGCCCGCTACTCTCAGCATCTCTAACTAGCCCTGTCGCTGTCAATATATAGAATTAAATGGAGAGCTTAGAAATGACACTCAATGGGGCTGATATACACAGGTGCAAAGATGACGCAGAGCCCGCTACTCTCAGCATCTCTAACTAGCCCTGTCGCTGTCAATATATAGAATTAAATGGAGAGCTTAGAAATGACACTCAATGGGGCTGATATACACAGGTAGATGACGCGCCCGCTACTCTCAGCATCTCTAACTAGCCCTGTCGCTGTCAATATATATTAAATGGAGAGCTTAGAAATGACACTCAATGGGGCTGATATACACAGGTAAGATGACGCAGAGCCCGCTACTCTCAGCATCTCTAACTAGCCCTGTCGCTGTCAATATATAGAATTAAATGGAGAGCTTAGAAATGACACTCAATGGGGCTGATATACACAGGTGCAAAGATGACGCAGAGCCCGCTACTCTCAGCATCTCTAACTAGCCCTGTCGCTGTCAATATATAGAATTAAATGGAGAGCTTAGAAATGACACTCAATGGGGCTGATATACACAGGTGCAAAGATGACGCAGAGCCCGCTACTCTCAGCATCTCTAACTAGCCCTGTCGCTGTCAATATATAGAATTAAATGGAGAGCTTAGAAATGACACTCAATGGGGCTGATATACACAGGTGCAAAGATGACGCAGAGCCCGCTACTCTCAGCATCTCTAACTAGCCCTGTCGCTGTCAATATATAGAATTAAATGGAGAGCTTAGAAATGACACTCAATGGGGCTGATATACACAGGTGCAAAGATGACGCAGAGCCCGCTACTCTCAGCATCTCTAACTAGCCCTGTCGCTGTCAATATATAGAATTAAATGGAGAGCTTAGAAATGACACTCAATGGGGCTGATATACACAGGTGCAAAGATGACGCAGAGCCCGCTACTCTCAGCATCTCTAACTAGCCCTGTCGCTGTCAATATATAGAATTAAATGGAGAGCTTAGAAATGACACTCAATGGGGCTGATATACACAGGTGCAAAGATGACGCAGAGCCCGCTACTCTCAGCATCTCTAACTAGCCCTGTCGCTGTCAATATATAGAATTAAATGGAGAGCTTAGAAATGACACTCAATGGGGCTGATATACACAGGTGCAAAGATGACGCAGAGCCCGCTACTCTCAGCATCTCTAACTAGCCCTGTCGCTGTCAATATATAGAATTAAATGGAGAGCTTAGAAATGACACTCAATGGGGCTGATATACACAGGTGCAAAGATGACGCAGAGCCCGCTACTCTCAGCATCTCTAACTAGCCCTGTCGCTGTCAATATATAGAATTAAATGGAGAGCTTAGAAATGACACTCAATGGGGCTGATATACACAGGTGCAAAGATGACGCAGAGCCCGCTACTCTCAGCATCTCTAACTAGCCCTGTCGCTGTCAATATATAGAATTAAATGGAGAGCTTAGAAATGACACTCAATGGGGCTGATATACACAGGTGCAAAGATGACGCAGAGCCCGCTACTCTCAGCATCTCTAACTAGCCCTGTCGCTGTCAATATATAGAATTAAATGGAGAGCTTAGAAATGACACTCAATGGGGCTGATATACACAGGTGCAAAGATGACGCAGAGCCCGCTACTCTCAGCATCTCTAACTAGCCCTGTCGCTGTCAATATATAGAATTAAATGGAGAGCTTAGAAATGACACTCAATGGGGCTGATATACACAGGTGCAAAGATGACGCAGAGCCCGCTACTCTCAGCATCTCTAACTAGCCCTGTCGCTGTCAATATATAGAATTAAATGGAGAGCTTAGAAATGACACTCAATGGGGCTGATATACACAGGTGCAAAGATGACGCAGAGCCCGCTACTCTCAGCATCTCTAACTAGCCCTGTCGCTGTCAATATATAGAATTAAATGGAGAGCTTAGAAATGACACTCAATGGGGCTGATATACACAGGTGCAAAGATGACGCAGAGCCCGCTACTCTCAGCATCTCTAACTAGCCCTGTCGCTGTCAATATATAGAATTAAATGGAGAGCTTAGAAATGACACTCAATGGGGCTGATATACACAGGTGCAAAGATGACGCAGAGCCCGCTACTCTCAGCATCTCTAACTAGCCCTGTCGCTGTCAATATATAGAATTAAATGGAGAGCTTAGAAATGACACTCAATGGGGCTGATATACGCAGGTGCAAAGATGACGCAGAGCCCGCTACTCTCAGCATCTCTAACTAGCCCTGTCGCTGTCAATATATAGAATTAAATGGAGAGCTTAGAAATGACACTCAATGGGGCTGATATACACAGGTGCAAAGATGACGCAGAGCCCGCTACTCTCAGCATCTCTAACTAGCCCTGTCGCTGTCAATATATAGAATTAAATGGAGAGCTTAGAAATGACACTCAATGGGGCTGATATACACAGGTGCAAAGATGACGCAGAGCCCGCTACTCTCAGCATCTCTAACTAGCCCTGTCGCTGTCAATATATAGAATTAAATGGAGAGCTTAGAAATGACACTCAATGGGGCTGATATACACAGGTGCAAAGATGACGCAGAGCCCGCTACTCTCAGCATCTCTAACTAGCCCTGTCGCTGTCAATATATAGAATTAAATGGAGAGCTTAGAAATGACACTCAATGGGGCTGATATACACAGGTGCAAAGATGACGCAGAGCCCGCTACTCTCAGCATCTCTAACTAGCCCTGTCGCTGTCAATATATAGAATTAAATGGAGAGCTTAGAAATGACACTCAATGGGGCTGATATACACAGGTGCAAAGATGACGCAGAGCCCGCTACTCTCAGCATCTCTAACTAGCCCTGTCGCTGTCAATATATAGAATTAAATGGAGAGCTTAGAAATGACACTCAATGGGGCTGATATACACAGGTGCAAAGATGACGCAGAGCCCGCTACTCTCAGCATCTCTAACTAGCCCTGTCGCTGTCAATATATAGAATTAAATGGAGAGCTTAGAAATGACACTCAATGGGGCTGATATACGCAGGTGCAAAGATGACGCAGAGCCCGCTACTCTCAGCATCTCTAACTAGCCCTGTCGCTGTCAATATATAGAATTAAATGGAGAGCTTAGAAATGACACTCAATGGGGCTGATATACACAGGTGCAAAGATGACGCAGAGCCCGCTACTCTCAGCATCTCTAACTAGCCCTGTCGCTGTCAATATATAGAATTAAATGGAGAGCTTAGAAATGACACTCAATGGGGCTGATATACACAGGTGCAAAGATGACGCAGAGCCCGCTACACTCAGCATCTCTAACTAGCCCTGTCGCTGTCAATATATAGAATTAAATGGAGAGCTTAGAAATGACACTCAATGGGGCTGATATACACAGGTGCAAAGATGACGCAGAGCCCGCTACTCTCAGCATCTCTAACTAACCCTGTCGCTGTCAATATATAGAATTAAATGGAGAGCTTAGAAATGACACTCAATGGGGCTGATATACACAGGTGCAAAGATGACGCAGAGCCCGCTACTCTCAGCATCTCTAACTAGCCCTGTCGCTGTCAATATATAGAATTAAATGGAGAGCTTAGAAATGACACTCAATGGGGCTGATATACACAGGTGCAAAGATGACGCAGAGCCCGCTACTCTCAGCATCTCTAACTAGCCCTGTCGCTGTCAATATATAGAATTAAATGGAGAGCTTAGAAATGACACTCAATGGGGCTGATATACACAGGTGCAAAGATGACGCAGAGCCCGCTACTCTCAGCATCTCTAACTAGCCCTGTCGCTGTCAATATATAGAATTAAATGGAGAGCTTAGAAATGACACTCAATGGGGCTGATATACACAGGTGCAAAGATGACGCAGAGCCCGCTACTCTCAGCATCTCTAACTAGCCCTGTCGCTGTCAATATATAGAATTAAATGGAGAGCTTAGAAATGACACTCAATGGGGCTGATATACACAGGTGCAAAGATGACGCAGAGCCCGCTACTCTCAGCATCTCTAACTAGCCCTGTCGCTGTCAATATATAGAATTAAATGGAGAGCTTAGAAATGACACTCAATGGGGCTGATATACACAGGTGCAAAGATGACGCAGAGCCCGCTACTCTCAGCATCTCTAACTAGCCCTGTCGCTGTCAATATATAGAATTAAATGGAGAGCTTAGAAATGACACTCAATGGGCTGATATACACAGGTGCAAAGATGACGCAGAGCCCGCTACACTCAGCATCTCTAACTAGCCCTGTCGCTGTCAATATATAGAATTAAATGGAGAGCTTAGAAATGACACTCAATGGGGCTGATATACACAGGTGCAAAGATGACGCAGAGCCCGCTACTCTCAGCATCTCTAACTAGCCCTGTCGCTGTCAATATATAGAATTAAATGGAGAGCTTAGAAATGACACTCAATGGGGCTGATATACACAGGTGCAAAGATGACGCAGAGCCCGCTACTCTCAGCATCTCTAACTAGCCCTGTCGCTGTCAATATATAGAATTAAATGGAGAGCTTAGAAATGACACTCAATGGGGCTGATATACACAGGTGCAAAGATGACGCAGAGCCCGCTACTCTCAGCATCTCTAACTAGCCCTGTCGCTGTCAATATATAGAATTAAATGGAGAGCTTAGAAATGACACTCAATGGGGCTGATATACACAGGTGCAAAGATGACGCAGAGCCCGCTACTCTCAGCATCTCTAACTAGCCCTGTCGCTGTCAATATATAGAATTAAATGGAGAGCTTAGAAATGACACTCAATGGGGCTGATATACGCAGGTGCAAATATTGTTATTTACATAGTTATTTGAATAACTATAACTTCAAATAGTTTTTCGAAGGATTGTAGTTTTGTCTCTTGAAGTCTAATATGTGTCTTTGTTTTTCTCCTTAAAGTAGTGTATCTGATTTTAGCTTTATTTTTGTTGGGATAGGGAAAATCTTGTGTTGTTTTATTGGTTTAAGTTTCGTCATTTTTTATATGGGGTATATTTAGAATATATCCTTTTTTGAAACGGTAATTTTTTGCGCGTCATTTTTAGTTACTTAGAGGATATATTCGATTGTATCATTTCTACATTCTGCGTCATCCAAACGCCCCTTGTGACCCCCCTGATTCTCTCGTGGAGTCTCTTGAGTTGACCCCCCTTGTGACCCCCTGATTCTTTAGTGGAGTCTCTTAAGTTGACCCCCCTTGTGACCCCCTGATTCTTTAGTGGAGTCTCTTGAGGTGACCCCCTTGTGACCTCCTTGATTCTTTTGTGGAGTCTCTTGAGTTGACCCCCTTGTGACTCCCTCTTGATTCTTTGGAGGAGTCTCTTGAGTTGACCCCCTTGTGACCCCTTTGATTCTTTAATGGGGTCTCTTTTGAGTTGATTCCCTTGTGACCCCCTCGATTCTTTAGTGGGGTCTCTTGAGTTGACCCCCAATTGCGACCCCCTCTTGATTCTTTTGTGGACTCGCTTGAGTTGACCCCCTTCTGACCCATTGATTCTTTTGTGGAGTCACTTGAGTTGACCCCTTGTGACCCCTTTGATTCTTTGGTGGAGTCTCTTGAGAAACCCCCCCTTGTGACTCCCTCGATTCTTTGGTGGAGTGTTGAGTTGACCCTCTTGTGACCCTTTTGATTCTTTTGTAGAGTCTCTTGAGTTGACCCCTTTGTGACCCCCTAATTCTCTGGTGGAGTCTCTTGAGTTGACCCCCTTGTGACCCCCCTAATTCTATGGTGGAGTCTCTTGAGTTGACCCCCCTTGTGACCCCCCTAATTCTCTGGTGGAGTCTCTTGAGTTGACCCCCTTGTGACCCCCTAATTCTATGGTGGAGTCTCTTGAGTTGACCCCCCTTGTGACCCCCTAATTCTCTGGTGGAGTCTCTTAAGTTGACCCCCTTGTGACCCCCTAATTCTCTGGTGGAGTCTCTTGAGTTGACCCGCCTTGTGACCCCTGATTCTTTAGTGGAGTCTCTTAAGTTGACCCCCCTTGTAACCCCCTGATTCTCTGGTGGAGTCTCTTGAGTTGGCCCCCCTTGTGACCCCCTGATTCTTTAGTGGAGTCTCTTAAGTTGACCCCCTTGTGACCCCCTGATTCTTTAGTGGAGTCTCTTGAGGTGACCCCCTTGTGACCCCCCTAATTCTCTGGTGGAGTCTCTTGAGGTGACCCCCTTGTGACCTCCTTGATTCTTTTGTGGAGTCTCTTGAGTTGACCCCCCTTGTGACTCCCTCTTGATTCTTTGGAGGAGTCTCTTGAGTTGACCCCTTGTGACCCCTTTGATTCTTTAATGGGGTCTCTTTTGAGTTGATTCCCTTGTGACCCCCTCGATTCTTTAGTGGGGTCTCTTGAGTTGACCCCCCAATTGCGACCCCCTCTTGATTCTTTTGTGGACTCGCTTGAGTTGACCCCCTTCTGACCCATTGATTCTTTTGTGGAGTCACTTGAGTTGACCCCTTGTGACCCCTTTGATTCTTTGGTGGAGTCTCTTGAGAAA
>NIVC01001657.1:0-62500 GCA_002269645.1 Macrostomum lignano | reverse complement strand
CCGAAGGATTCTTCTTAAAGAAGACGAAAACTCGACATTGCAAGGGGTAGCTTTTTATGGACTTCGTTTGATCAGCTGGGGTAGCAGGGCAGGGCTTAAACTAAATCTTGGAGAGTAGAGTCCTGCCACCATCTCTGCAGACACCCCCGGCTCTTTCCCGCACAATTCCCCGCGCGCTCCCTGCTCGCTGAACCGAATGTGACACGCAAAGCCGCTTCAGCAAGTTTTTTCTCTGCGTTTCCTTATCTTCTCCTAGAAGAGAGTGCCTCCGTGCGCGTGTTAGAGATGAGAAAAACCAGTGCCTGACTTGGCAATGAAAAAAAACTTGTTTTGCTTTCTTTTTAATAAATTCATCCCAACTGCCACAATCTGAATGCTATTGTATAAAATAAGTCATCATATGCAGAATGATATCGAATTGCCGCTTTGTACTCGCCTGTATAGCAAGATATCTAATTGTACATTCTAGTGGACGGCCGGCCCAATTGCTTGTCTCACACCTAGCTTTTATCTGATAAACTTTCCCCTCTGCCCCACCCACTCCACTCTTCCCCACCCGCTCCACTCTGCTCCACCCCACTACACTCGGCCCACTCCACTCTGCCCTACCCCAGTCCACTCTGCCCCACCCCACTTCTCTGCCCACCCCACTCCACTCTGCCCTACCCAGTCCACTCTGCCCCACCCCACTCCTCTGCCCACCCCACTCCACTCTGCCCTACCCCAGTCCACTCTGCCCCACCCCACTCCTCTGCCCCACCCCACTCTAATCTGCCTCACCTCACTCCAATCTACCCCATCCCACTCCTCTCTGCCCACCCCACTCCACTCTGCCCCACCCCACTCCTCTGCCCACCCCACTCCACTCTGCCCTACCCCAGTCCACTCTGCCCCACCCCACTCCTCTGCCCCACCCCAATCTAATCTGCCTCACCTCACTCCAATCTGCCCCACCTCACTCCTCTCTTCCCCACCCCACTCCAATCTGCCCCACCCCACTTCACTCTGCCCTACCCCAGTCCACTCTGTCCCACTCCACTCCAATCTGCCCCACCCCACTCCAATCTGCCCCACCCCACTCCAATCTGCCCCACCCCACTTCACTCTACCCTACCCAAGTCCACTCTGTCCCACCCCACTCCAATCTGCCCACCCCACTCCACTCTGCCCCACCCCACTCCACTCTGCCCCACCCCACTCCTCTCTTCCCCACCCCACTTCTCTGCCCACCCCACTCCAATCTGCCCCACCCCACTTCACTCTGCCCTACCCCAGTCCACTTTGATCCACCCTACTCCTCTGCCCACCCCACTTCACTCTGTCCCACCCCACTCCAATCTGCCCCACCCCACTCCTCTGCCCACCCCACTCCACTCTGCCCCACCCCACTCCACTCTGCCCCACCCCACTCCACTCTGCCCCACCCCACTCCTCTCTTCCCACCCCACTTCTCTGCCCACCCCACTCCACTCTGCCCCACCCCACTCCACTCTGCCCCACCCCACTCCTCTCTTCCCCACCCCACTTCTCTGCCCACCCCACTCCACTCTGCCCCACCCCACTCCACTCTGCCCCACCCCACTCCTCTCTTCCCCACCCCACTTCTCTGCCCACCCTAGTCCAATCTGCTCCGCCCCACTCCTCTGCGCATCCCACTCCCCTCTCGTATGTCAGTCCACCCCGGTCTAACAGTAGTCTTATCCATGCCTGAAGAAATCTGACAACACAAGTACTTATAAAACACAAAAGTCTTACCCGATAATCTTCAACTCATGCAGCGCCTATCGACAGCCTGGGCGAGCGAGCTGAAAAATTCCGGTCAAATGGAGTGGTGTGGACTGGTGAACTACCAAGCGGGCCTGTACACCGAGGCTGCAGAAGCCTTCAAGGCCGCATTGTGCCCGGAGATGTGGCTGGCCGCCGCATTGCTGGCTGCTGCGGCCGGTAGCAACGTTCTGGAGAAGGAGGCTCACGGAATGGCAGGTGAGAGCTGCTGGGATAGTGTGGGATCTGTGTTGGGATAGTGTGGGATCTGTGTTGGGATAGTGTGGTTTCTATATTGGAACAGTGTGGTATCTATATTGGGGCAGTGCGGTATCTCTATTGGGCAGTGTGGTATCTATATTGGGGCAGTGTGGTATCTATATTGGGGCAGTGTGGTATCCATATTGGGCAGTGTGGTATCCATATTGGGCAGTGTGGTATCTATATTGGGGCAGTGTGGTATCTATATTGGGGCAGTGTGGTATCTATATTGGGCAGTGTGGTATCTATATTGGGGCAGTGCGGTATCTCTAATGGGCAGTGTGGTATCTATATTGGGGCAGTGTGGTATCCATATTGGGCAGTGTGGTATCTATATTGGGGCAGTGTGGTATCTATATTGGGGCAGTGTGGTATCCATATGGGGCAGTGTGGTATCCATATTGTGTGCTCAGATGTGTCAGTGCACTCGGTCCCAACTGCATATATATAATCTAATCAAATACTTTCCCAGATATGCTTACAAGGACTTTGCTGTACTTTTCCCGCACTGCACTTTTCCAGCCCGACTTTGCGAGTCCGGTCGGCATGCCGACGCGGTACTGTTGTTGAGCTCGCTCAGGCCCGACCCGGCTGCTCCAGTGAGTGGGTCCGCAAATATTTTAGGGATTTTAATCCCAGTTCGCTCGGTAGCAACGCATTTGCCTTTTGTCGTAGGCGACAGGTTTTTTCTCTTGGAATTTTCCGAGTGGAAATCTCTGGAATTATCTCTCTAAAAGCCATCAAGTCATTCCAACATCTCTAAGTCACCTGCTGATCGTTAATCAAGCCGTGTGTGGTCTTTACTTAGCGTCAAATCTGACTGCAATTTGAACCTATTATCTGTATGTCTTTGCCGTTTAATTAAGCCGATCAAGCGCAGGTGTTTCTGCATACTTAACCCGATTGCTCCATTTTACTGACCTTAAAATTTTTCCCCAAATATCATCTTGGACACCGGTCCATTTGTGACACCCAGCTATTAAGTAGCGCTTCGCTGCAGGCTGTTAACTTAGCTATTAATTAATTTACCAGGTAGCGATCACCGGCCCTTCAGCGTTTTCAGCGGCCTTGGATGGCTGCCTTTGGCAACGGTGCGAACTCTTGGTAAGTCAACAACCCTTGGATGACTCAGCAAAAGCGTATTGCGTGCTTTGGAAATGCTTAGAAAGCAGTGACTAACGCCGACTACTACTACTACTACTACTACTACTACTAGTACTACTACTACTACTACTACTACTACTACTACTACTACTACTACTACTACTACTACTACTACTACTACTACTAGTACTACTACTACTAGTACTACTACTACTACTACTACTACTACTACTACCACTACTACTACTACTACTACTACTAATACTACTACTACTACTACCACTACAGATCGCCCAGGCGGCCAGTCAGTCCGAAGCAGCCGAACTGCGCTCTACTCTGATCGAAGCTGCCCGCCAAGCCGTCGAACGCGAAGCCGACGATGCGGCCAACGACGCGGCGCAGTTTGCCGAGCAGCGGGACCGCCTGATCCGGCTGAGAACCGAGCGGGAGGCCCGGGCAGCCGGGGGCGGTAAGCGCGCATTTATTCATTTTAAAATAGTGAATTAACATTTCAGCTATACTACTGATTGAACCTTATATTTTAGTAGTGTCTAGCTATGCTCTAAAAACTGTACTTCCGATAGGATTTGACTACTCCGGTCAGCAGGGGCGTCAGCAGCGGGCTGGCGCGGTCGGCCCTGACGATGACGCCTTCTCGGATGCGGGCTCCACGGTCAGCCGGGCCTCGTCTGCCTCCTTGACCTCCGCCTCGTCCGGCACTCGGAAAAGTCGTAGAAAAGCCAAACGGAAATTGGAAACGGCCGGCGCTAAGCCCGGCCATCCGCTTGAAGAGCTCGGCTTGTTGAACAGCCTCGCCGATTGTTTAGCGCGGCGCTCCCGGCGCCAGACTCAGGCGCGCCAACTATGCGCGGCTCTAACCGGACTTGGCGAACACGCAGAGGCCTGGCGCCTACGACGCGCCGTGTCGGCCTGCCTCACGAGGCTGACCTGCGGCTCGGCCAGCATCTGGCCGAACGCCGCCGCTGCCATTGAGGATGACGCCAGTGGGGCTGGTGGATCATCAGCTACGATGGTGCGCACCGCTCTGGCCTACGGCTGCGTGCTGCCCTCCATGGGGCGGCCGGACTCCCTGCTGGCCGAGCTGGAGTCTGCCAAGGCGGCCTGGCAGCGGCTCGACTGGGGCGGCCCTTGTTGAAGGGTCTTTGTAGGGACTTGCAGCCCTTGTTGAAGGGTCTTTGTAGGGACTTGCAGCCCTTGTTGAAGGGTCTTTGTAGGGACTTGCGGCCCTTGTTGAAGGGTCTTTTTGTAGGGACTTGCAGCCCTTGTTGAAGGGTCTTTGTAGGGACTTGCAGCCCTTGTTGAAGGGTCTTTGTAGGGACTTGCGGCCCTTGTTGAAGGGTCTTTGTAGGGACTTGCAGCCCTTGTTGAAGGGTCTTTGTAGAGACTTGCAGCCCTTGTTGAAGGGTCTTTGTAGTAGGGAATTGCTTTAATAACATAAACAGAATTGCAATTGTGCATTATACATATAGTGTGACGTCATCGCGCCACATCGCCATCTGATTTGAACTTTGGTTGCACTGTTGGCCTGAATCATTAAATATACAATGCAACCATAATTACAGCATGAATTGAATCTTTAAACTACGGTGACTGTGTTCTGGAAAACATGAAGTACAAGATATTTTCGTTGGATTTTCATTTTCTACTACTAATTTTCAGAGCTATCAGGTATTTATAAGTAGTAGATTAATTAAAACTCGCTAATAAAAAATAAAATCCGACAGTCGGTGTTGAAACTTGAACTGCTTCACCCCAATTGCGAAAATCTGTTCGCATATAGCCCTACTATAAGTAGCTGAATGGGTGTGAAGTATGTCTGTATTTATAATAGTTAAGCGAACCGCAAAAACCGCTTGGGGCAAAGCAAAATTAACATTTCTCAATAACACGAGAGTCCGCCTGGTCTGTTCGGACTCCGGGAAATTATTGCAAGCAATGCGCTAATTATCGTTATCTAGATTGATCAAGTTACTATAACTGGGTTAGTCGTTAGGGGGATTATAGAAAAAATATCTCGAGAGATCAAAACAATTGGCCCGACAGCGCCAATTGTTTTTGCAGAATTATTTTTCATTTCCAAGAAATAAAAATAAACAAAAGCAGTGCGCGCAAAGGTCTGGATATACAAAAGAAGAAATTAGCCCGGACAAAAAACCTAAAGAACTTCCAATTGAAGGGAAATTATAAGGAGATAATGAGAGTAGGCAAGTTTATCATTTTGGATTAGTTACAGACACAGGTAGCGGGATATCTTGGAAGGGCATAAAACTGTAATTAAAGATGGTCAGAGTAAATAATTAGCAATGACGCGAAATGACAAGCAGCGATGATTAAAAGGGCAGGACAAACAATAAAGTGGTATGGAATAGCACGTACGCAGCGCAGAATCCCAGTTTTATATAGACCGCTTTTAAAGATAGACAAAAAACGCGTTTCAGTTACTATTAGTAGTGCCAATAGTATAGCTTAGGATATTAACAGAAGATTTAATTTTCAAACATTTTTGTAATAAAAAACAACAATAAGACTAATTAACAGACGTCAAATAGTAATTAATTGATTGGGCAACAATATATAATTAATTATTATGTTATTAGATGACAAAACCGATATCGGTGGGACATTGTTCCTCATGTAAATCAAACTCGGTCAGTCCGTCACTGCCCGCCAGACTGCAGCAGCCGATCGATAGCGGCATTCACGTCGCCGAATGTGGCTTGAATGGCTCGCAGGTTGGCTTCCCGGTTGAGGAAGCCCATGCTGGCCAGCTGCTCCAGCTGGGAGGCGTAGCGCTGCTCGGGCGGCAGCTGCTGCTGTTGCTGCTGCTGCTGCTGAGGGTTGGCGACACCGCCTTGACTGGCCATCATGCCCAGCATTGACTGCATTAGCGAGGCCATGTCTGTCTGGTGCTGCTGTTGCGGCTGCTGTTGCTGCTGCTGCTGCTGTCCTCCTGCTGTGGCGGCCTGCTCACTGCCTGCGGTGCCAGCCTGCGGTTTGTGCGCGGGTGAGTGTTTATGAGTTAAAGAGTGGGTTTAGGTTTAGGCTTAGGCTTATCTTTATGAGTTTATGATCGCTCTGATGTGCCAGCGGCCCAGACTCGATTCCAAGTGCAGTCACATTATTTTGGGGCTAAATTGGAATCTCGGCTTGGCTCTGCTCGCGCAATTAACGGCCTTGAGAGCCAACCCCCCAAGGGACAGTGAAGTGTACATGCCTAACGAGTGTGTGCCTGTGCGTATGACTGCGTACGTATCCGCGCGCTTGTGTGCCTGCTCAGGGGAGTCGGCGGAATGGGCAGCAATGCCTCTCGCCGGTTGTGTGCCAAAGTTAAAGGTCGCTGAAAGTGCGCCAGGTGCACACAGCTCACCAGACTCTAACTAGCTAAAAAAGCTACAATGAGAGCTCCGGAAACTCACGGGCATCATGCCGGGCACAAAGCCGGGAGCCTCCTGTTGCAGCACCCGCATGCTCTCCTGAATCTGCATGATAGCCTGCAGAGCTCTTGGGTTGCTCAGCGCCGCCTGAGTCTGCGGATTGCTCATCTGGGTCATCATCTGCGGCAACATCTGGCGCATCTGGGCCTGCAGCTCGGGATTGCCGGCAACCAGAGGCGAATTGACCAGCATGGACTCGGCCAGCTGCGGGTCAGCAGCCAGCGCCTGGCAACAATCGGGCATGGCGGGGGAAAGGCTTTAGCAACGCGGAAATCTATATTAATAATAAGTAGCCCTTAAAGTCTCTCATAATCAATCAGAAAAATTCCCTTAAAATTACATCAGAATATTTGCGTAAATCAATCCTAAAAATTCTCTCCGATACCAAAACTTCCCCGTAAAAACCCGGATAATTCCCCTAAAATCAATCTTGATAATTCCCTAAAATCAACCCGGATAATTCCCCTAAAATCAACCCGGATAATTCCCCTAAAATCAATCTTGATAATTCCCTAAAATCAACCCGGATAATTCCCCTAAAATCAACCCGGATAATTCCCCTAAAATCAATCTTGATAATTCCCTAAAATCAACCCGGATAATTCCCCTAAAATCAACCCGGATAATTTCCCTAAAATCAACCCGGATAATTCCCCTAAAATCAATCTTAATAATTCCCCTAAAATCAACCCGGATAATTCCCCTAAAATCAACCCGGATAATTCCCCTAAAATCAATCTTGATAATTCCCCTAAAATCAATCTTAATAATTCCCCTAAAATCAACCCGGATAATTCCCCTAAAATCAATCTTAATAATTCCCCTAAAATCAACCCGGATAATTCCCCTAAAATCAACCCGGATAATTTCCCTAAAATCAATCTTGATAATTCCCCTAAAATCAATCTTGATAATTCCCCTAAAATCAATCTTGATAATTCCCCTAAAATCAACCCGGATAATTCCCCTAAAATCAACCCGGATAATTCCCCTAAAATCAATCTTGATAATTCCCCTAAAATCAATCTTAATAATTCCCCTAAAATCAACTTGGATAATTCCCCAAAATTTACCCAGATAATTCCCCTAAAATCAATCTTGATAATTCCCCTAAAATCAACTTGGATAATTCCCCTAAAATCAATCTTGATAATTCTCCTAAAATCAACCCGGATAATTCCCCTAAAATCAACCCGGATTATTCCCCTAAAATCAATCTTGATAATTCCCCTAAAATCAACCCGGATTATTCCCCTAAAATCAATCTTGATAATTCCCCTAAAATCAACCCGGATTATTCCCCTAAAATCAATCTTGATAATTCCCCTAAAATCAACCCGGATTATTCCCCTAAAATCAATATTGAAAATTCCCCTACAACAACCCGGAAAATTGCCCGATAGCCAAGTGGCGCGCACCTGCATCATAGACTGCATATAGGGAGCCTGCATAGCCTGAGACAGCATAGCCGGATTAGATTGCAGCAGCTGCTCCTGCAGGCTGCGAATTCCCGGTTGAGTAGCCGAAGTCGAAGAGCCCGACGACGGAGGCTGCTGCTGCTGCTGACCACCGGCAGTTGAGGCAGCCGAAGCCCAGGGATTTGGCAGCGGCTGGTTGTTTTCCGTGCCCTGCTGATCCGAGCCTGTTGGCCGCGTGCCGCCAGCCAGATTGGCGAACGGATTGCGCGACATCGACTCCTCGGTGGCGCTGAGCATCGGCTCCTGGATGTCGCGGTACATTCGCTGCAGATGGCCGAATCCGCCTGGTACGCTCTCCAGGTTGCTGAGGGCGCGATCGTAATTGCGCGACATCTCCTCCATGGCGGCTGGGCTGCGGGCCAGCTCCATCGTTTGACGGAGAATCTGCGGCGGAGTGGGCGGGGGGGTTAGATGGTCATAGGGAAGCTGTTAGACAATCATAGGGAAGCTGTTAGACAATCATAGGGAAGCTGTTAGACAATCATAGGGAAGCTGTTAGACAATCATAGGGAAGCTGGTAGATAATCATAGGGAAGTGTTTGAAAATCATAGGGAAGCTGGTAGATAGTCATTGGGAAGCTGGTAGATAGTCATTGGGAAGCTGGTAGATAGTCATTGGGAAGCTGGTAGATAGTCATTGGGAAGCTGGTAGATAGTCATTGGGAAGCTGGTAGATAGTCATTGGGAAGCTGGTAGATAGTCATTGGGAAGCTGGTAGATAGTCATTGCGAAGCTGGTAGATAGTCATTGGGAAGCTGGTAGATCATCATTGAGAAGCTGTTAAATAGTCATGGGAAAATTAATACAAAAATAATATAAAGAAATATTGTTTTACCCGAAAGAAACGTTTTATTGTAAATAAAACTAAGCGTATTTTGCTACCGGCTAGGTTACTGGGGTACAGAGCTTGCGCGGCAACTATCAAAGTAACAGGCAACCACTTCTCTGTAACTAGCAAGCACAACAAAAAACCCAGCTGTCTCACCTCAGGATTGTTTAGCAACGAGTTGAGCTCCGGATTGCGGTCCATGAGATCCCTCAGTTGCGGATTGCTCTGGATCATAGCTCGCATAGTGTCCGGATTGGACATGATGGACTGTACCAGGGGGTTGTCCAGCATCTGGCGCATCATCTGCGGATTTTGCATCATCTCCCGCTGCATTTGGGACTGCATATCTGCTAGGCCGCCGCCAGACTCGACACCCGCGCGAAACAGATCGGGCAGAGGCATGCCGCCGGGCGGGTTCGAGGCGGTCTGGTTGTTAGGCACGCTGCTGGTTGCTGGAACAGAGCCGGAACCAGCGGCTGGTTGCTCAGCCGCTACAGGTCGGGCAGTCTTGATAACCAGATGGACAACCAGACCGTCCTTGATGCCCAGAGCTGGCAGAGTTTCTTCGTCTTTGAGAATTTTGCCAGAAAAGATGAGGCATAACTGGCTGGAGTCAGTGTCGAATTCTTTGGACACAGCAGAGCGAAGCTGATTGATAAAATTAGGTATAGGAAAGATGGTTGAATTATTGGTTATTAATTTATGATTTAATTAATAATCATGATTAAGTCTGTTAAACTTACAAATAGCACTATTTACATACATGCGCAACGTCCCTGATTTACACTAGCCATGCAACTTACTTATTGACCAAAAATGCGACTTACAAATGTATCATTTTTATGTACATGTATTTTTATGGGCCACATTGAGACGATCAAGAGTCGCATTAGCGATGGACCGAACTAGCGATCGACTGAATGTGGTTTTATGCAAGTTTTCAAAACCGAATCCGAATGTACAAAAATTTCAGATTCAAATCCGAATTTAAGAAAAAAGTAAAAGGTAAATGGCGAAAGTAGCTATGACAATTTTAAGTTATGAAAATGCTTTGTCATCGAATTAGTGCCGCATATGAATAAAAATATTTTAAGTTTTCAAAAGTTGTTTATATTGAGAAAGTTTTTAGAAAATAAAATAATTAAAATATCTAATCCTAACCAATTCTAATTACTAATACTAACTGATATTACATTTGTGCTATTTGATAACTTTACCATAATTTGGGAAAAAATTGAATCTAAAACAATTGTATTTTTTTAAAAAGTGAGACATTCCAAATACTAGTAAAATATTTCAAGTCAATAATATATGTTACGGCCAACTATTTTGCTTTGTTTATCTTTTTTAACAATTGATATATGTTTATTTTTTGCAATTATTGGCCATCTGCTTATAGCATTATTTCAGTGCTAGTTAACATACATGTGCAACAAACCTAGGGATTCACCTGGCTATTTTTATTGGCAGCACATACTGATACATGTAAGTCACGTGACTACTATTCTGTCCAATAGCAATTTACATGTTAATGTTGCCAATAGAAATTGCCAGGTGAATCTCTAGGTTGCTCCCAAATATGCTTATTAATCACATCATTTTATTGGCATACAATTTACTACAAGGGCTATCCCAAAAGTAGTATTAATTTTCATTACATCTATTGTTCTAATGATCCAAACATAAATGCACAACCTCAAAATTTTACCTGTTTGGTGTGACTTAGTTTTGTCCAGATTTACAACTTAGTTCCTCTTGATTGCAACTTAGTTCCTCTCAATTGCAACTTAGTTATGGCATGAAAACTTATAGAAATGGTAGCTATATCTAATATTGACTAGGTCCACACATATATAATCATAACAGCTAGGCATTATGGTTATAATAGAATCATAACTATGCACATGATAGCTGGGTAATATGTCTATAATATTAGAAATTATACACACAATGGCTATGTTTGTACAATATATAATGCATTTCATATATAGAGACAATAGCTATGTCAAATAAAACCTATAGAGTGCCAGTAGCCATGTCATTGATATTGAAAAGGTTCATATTGAAAGAAACAAGAATGATCATGTCCCTAATATCTATACATATAAAAATGAAAACTCTGTCTATCTGTCTATGTACTATTTTGATTGCTATAGACTCCCAAACTGCTCATACATGCCCAACACCTGTCCAACCCATCCAAACCAGACAGGTGAAATGGCTGCCAGCCGAGGTAAGTCGCAAAATTGAAAATGGGAAAAACGAAAAATTGGGGGAAGAAAGAAAGGAGAGGAAGGGAAAAGGAAAAGAAAGGAAAAAGAGAGAGAGGGAAAGACGAGAGAGAAAGAGAAAGAGAAGAAAAGAAAACAGAGGAACTAAGTCGCAATTAGGAGGAACTAAGTTGCAATTGGGAGGAACTAAGTTGCAATCAGGAGAAATTAAGTCACAATTGGGAGGAACTAAGTTGCAATCAGAAGGAACTAAGTCGCAATTGGGAGGAACTAAGTTGCAATCAGGAAGAACTAAGTTGCAATTGGGAAAAACTAAGTTGCAATTGGGAGGAACTAAGTTGCAATCAGAAGGAACTAAGTCGCAATTGGGAGGAACTAATTTGCAATTGGGAGGAACTAAGTTGCAATTGGGAGGAACTAAGTTGCAATTGGGAGGAACTAAGTTGCAATCAGGGGGAACTAATTCACAATTGGGAAGAACTTAGTCGCAATTGGGAGGAACTAAGTTGCAATTGGGAGGAACTAAGTTGCAATTGGGATGAACTAAGTCGCAATTGATAGGAACTAAGTTGCAATTGGGAGGAACTAAGTTGCAATTGGGAGCACCCCACCATCTAAGCTTCAGTGAGAATGCAGTGTGGCAAAGCAGATAGTGGCCATTTTTGTGGCAAAAACTGGTCATCTGGCCACAGTTCCACTCGTGCAGCAGTGCACAGTCATTGGTGACTGGTATGCCAATGTTTGCCTGCCAGAAGTTCTGAGTGTTCTTTCCAGGCATTGCCCAAGAACTGAGTTTGGGGCATCCTTCTCCATCACAACACCCTAACCAACAAGGCTTGACAGGTGGCAGAGTTCCTGGCCGGAAAGCGCATTCAAGAGCTCAGTAATCCACCTTACAGCCCCAACCTGGCCCCTTGCAACTTTTCTGTGTTTCCACAAATCAAGCGCAGGATGTGTGGAATCTGTTATGGATCACCAGAAGCTGCAGTGGAGGCCTTCATCTGGCATGTGGAGGAGGTGCCTGCTTCAGATTGGTCCAGCTGCTTTAGCAAGTGGTTAAGTGCATGAAAATTTACATTGAATCTGCTAAAGAATACTTTGAAAAGATGTAACTGTTTTTTCTCTTTAACTATTTCTGTCTGGGCACATCTGGAAACTTATTGCTTAGCCCTCATTTAGTCAAGTGCAGGTCTATCTTTAAGTGAAGTATATAATGACTCAAAGAATGTATACCTATATATATGTGAGTGCACGAGTGTACATATACAAGTTAGTTTGCTAGACATATATAGTATAGTATGTAGAGTGTAGCCTACAGGGTACAAGCTACAATGCAGTTTAGTACTGCAGTCTACAATGCTGCATAAGTGAATAAGTGAATGATAAATCAATTAGTAAAGAGAGTGAGAGTAGGAGAAAGGGAAGAGAAATGAGGTACTTCCATGTTTCAATAAGCACAAGCATGCATGAGGCATGCTACCCCCTCCCCCTTGGTCCTTCAGTGTGGTAGTGCATAGGTAAGTCGCAAATCTGGACAAAACTAAGTTGTACTGGATAGGTGAAATTTTGAGGTTGGGCATGTATGAAACTGCTCAACCAAATTACACCAAAATTTGCACCCATCCTAAACTCACTATGGTGAATGTCTTATGCTATCTTAGAATTTCTTAAATCTAAGTTTTCATACCTAAAAGTGCAAAAAACTGCTTAAAATTTGTAACTTTTTTACTAAATTCTCCATAGTGCCACTCCACTTTTACCAATTGTCTTCAAATTTGACACAAACAATCCTCAACTATTTTGACACTATTGTGTAAAATTTTAAGTCTTAAAGTTAATCCTGTATTATGCTATACACTTTTTAAGTTAGCTACTATTTGTCAGTAAGACAGCTATCCCAACTTGGGCCCAGAGCCCCAGATCATGGATCAGGCAATAGGGCTGAATATATATATTAAATGTATTATATTTTAGAACAGCTTTATTTATAGACATCTCTGCACTAACATTCCATTTCAAGTTAAGTAAAGTTTAACTCAAGTGAGTTAAAAAATAAAAGCTGGAATTTATACTTTAAAAAAACTTATTAAAATCTTTTTACTTAATACAAACTCTTTGTGTGGCAATATATATATATGCTTAACATTTATCAGACATGCCTATAAGCTTTAACATTAAAGACAGAAGGTATTGATTTAACTCTTGGGTTTCATTTTAGCTTATATTAAATGTTGTCAAAACTAAAAATTAGTTACCTTTTTGATTTTGTGACTTGCCTTTGCTAGTGGCCCTTTTACCTATTAGGTTTGGAGAGGTACCAATCATTTCAGTGACAAGTCATTTTGATGATAGATGTTTCAGTGACAAGTTGATTTTGTGATAGACACACTTCATTTTCAATAAAAAATCTAAGATTTTATAAGTATTGTAATTCTAGTGATAAGAGGCACTTTATAATATTAGGTTATAAATATTTTGTTAAGATTTATGTTTTGTAATATATTTAAAAATTTTTGTCTAAAAATTATATATTAAAGGAAAGAAATTAAACTAATTATATTGTTTTCTTCCTGTGCAGATCATTTTGAATTGTCCCAGAATATTCAACCATAAACAATAAACCTATAGAGAATCTTTATGAAATGCAGAGATAACTTAAAGATATTTACTCAATGCTGATTGCACATTTAAATTAGAAACCATAATTCAAAAGACTGTAATTTTATAGTTGTAATTAAACAAAATTAAATACTGCAATACTTAACCATTTAAAAATTATAAAATTTTAGGCTCAATATCCTTAAAGATTTTTAAGTAATTTTCTGTTTAAAAAAAGAATGGCTATAACTAAAATTGTATTTTTATTGTCACCAAAATAACTTTTGCTTGTCACCAAAAGGAATGTCACTGAAACATCTTGTCACCAAAATGACTGTAATCTGTTTGGACAAGTTGGACATGTATACCACACTCTAGATCATGTAGTATATACCCAAAATTTTGGGCATGCATTGGCCTTGCATACCAAAATTAGGCATGCATAGTTGGCGTGCATCACTCTTGAAAAAATAGTATGCGTGCACACCTGGCATGTACTTTATAGAATCACGTGTAAGAGTTATTGTAAAGTTAAAAAAAGAATAAAATAGTTCATTTTTAAGCGCAAATTTTAAGCTTTCCAGATTTTATTAAGCTTGTAAAGGAGCATTTAAACAAATCTTTGCATGTATAAATTTTCTGCTGCAAATAGTATCGCCGAAATAGCAAAAAAAGCAACCAAATTATTTGGTAATAAGGGTTTATTATGCAATTTAAAAATGGTATTTTATTGTCACAACATAAAAAAGGTCATTTATTATTGCAAAACCGGTGTATTTTTGAGAATGGGCATGCACTTACATTTTTGGCGTGCATTTGTAATTACTCAAATTTTGTTCAGGCGTGCACCTAGCATGATCTGGACTATGCGTATGGCATATATGCCTAGTATACACAAATATACAATCCAAACTATGGGTAACTAACAGTATGTTATACAAAATTTTAGCCTTAATAGAATTAAATATAAGGCTGCACAATAATGCAAGCAATGTGATATTTTAATAGCCTAAAAAATATTTAATGAAGATTGGTCAATTTTTTCCTTTGCACATTGTTGCAATGACCAACTAGACTAATCAATTTCATAAAAAATTTATAAACCATGATATATATATATGTTCAATAAAGAAAAAAACTGATAGTGACACACACTACCATCCACAAATGCATGCTTTTTTAGAATTTTAGATGGAGGTTAGATTTAGATCGACTACTGAGTATGATACTTACATCTTTAATTGTACCTTCCGGAGAAAGTTGAACACTTCGTTTTTCTTTTGGTGATTTAATATGAACTGTGATCACATTATCAGATTCAGCCATTTTGCAAATCAAGATAAATTGTAGAATAAATAATTACCACCTTTGGCTAAAATTCGCACAAGTTAGGAAAAATTGTTCACCGTAATTGCAATTTTGAAATTAATTAATCGCATTTTGGACGGCTTTTAAAGTTATAACAACATTATGTGCACTTTCAATACAAATTTTAATTTAATTATTGTAAAACATATAAAAAAAGATAATAGTTTGCTTTTTTTAAAAACTTATTAATATGCATTGCTGCTCAAAAAATCTACGGACACGTAACTTTAACAGCAAATACATGATCGTAACCCATGACATTGACTTGATGAAAATTTACTAAGTGCGGTAGGAACGAATCAAGGACATATGGCTCCGCTGGTGAAATCTCAATAGGACGGGAAACTACTACAACATTATGCTACGAAAGGCTCTACGGGTGTCAATAGGGCTTTATACATGTAAAAGGCAAGACATATCAAAGGATTAACATTGGATCTGCAGCTCCAATCAAAAGCAATTAGAACTATTTGTGCTAAAAACTATGAAAACCTCGCGACTGCATTTTCCCCGCATTGATGCGCGCATTCTTTTCAAGGACGATAATTAAATCATGAAAATTAACCTCTATATAGTGTCCCCTAGTGCCATTTATGTTGCGGGAATGTTGTACAAATGTTGACGCGCAACAAGTGGTAAACGTTGCTAGAAGCGACCGTTTGTCGCGCAAAACAACGTTGCAGAATGGTTGACGCATCAACATTGCAAAATCAACATACATCAACATCTGTGCAACATGTAGTCGTCGTGTCTACTATTAGTAGTATCTAATGTATGTGTATTATTCTATATACTACATATATTTCGTATCACTTTCATTCTATAATATACGACGACTCTACTATTACACTTGCTTATGTCTTTCTTTCGCATGCCATGCATTAATTTTGGATTGTTGTTAAGGAACTTCTACCGGTAGTAACACTGACTACATAGTAAAAAATCTGTAGCTTGCACACAGGTTCAAAAATCGAGACTCCTACATCTTGAAATAATACGAAAATACGGCCATGACTTAGCATTTGCTAAAAAGAATAAGTAAAATAGCAAAAAACGTTTCGATTTAAAGGTCTGCGAAGATTAGCTAATGAGCACCATTAATTTTTTTTGTTTTATCGTAAACACATCAGATCAGACGGTTACCATTATAGTAGGTCAAGAAAGCAATAAAAATATTTACTACATTAGATGCGCATGATGTGTATCTTTGTGTGTGACTGCAAGCTGCAACCTGCAGTGTTTCTTTTAATGAATAAAAAAGTTAGCAGGAAAATAAGAGATTCGCAAAACTATTATTAATGGCAACTGCTATTTGCATGCTGGCAAAACAGACATGTCGTTCAGAAAAGATGCAAAGATAACTAGAGATCTGATGGCGATGATTAAAAACAGCTATAGCCTCCAAAGAGATTCACCTAACCTAGAGCGAGTCTATACTGATCTTTGTTCTTAGAACTTAGAACAACTAGTTTTATTAAGCCACCAATCCCGTGAAGTCTGAACTCCTATTTACTCAAAGTTGAGTAAGTGTACAACCGTCAACGTTGATGACTTCAAATCGTTGGCCGCCATTGTCATTATCTTCGCTGCTGTCGTGAGCGCCCTCGTCGTCAGAACTGCTGTCGCTCTCGCCACTTGCATCGCCGTCAGTGTTCATGTCTGCGCCGTCACCTCCGCTTTGCCGAGTGCTCCTTGGGCCTGCAGCCGAGTTCCGAAGTTCTCCAGTCGGACGCTGTGCGGACTGCTGTGAGCACCTTTTTCGGCGGAACCGAGTGCCTGAGTGGCGCAGATGTTCGCCCACCGCGGATTCAATGGCCTCGCCTTTGGCGTCTTTGTGAACACTCCACACGACGTCTAAAAGTAGGTAAATACTGCCCATTAGTTTTGCTTACCCAAAGTAGATTAGTATCTAGATATGGACGTACAGAATTGATATATATTTAACTAAGCAGCTTAAATACACATTTTATCATAGAAGAGACAAAATCCTAAGCACCATTATGTTGCTTACTTTTGATAAAAGGCAGCAGGCCAGTTGACTCAAAGCAATACTTGGAAACGCCAGAACGCTTGGCACCACGGAGACTGAACTGATGAGCAAGCTTGTCATCCATGATGTGGTATAAGATATTAGCGACGGACTTCATTAGAGTTTTGCTGGTAAGCCGCTTGAAGAACAGAAACTGAAATGTGTGGAATGAATTCGAATGGTAGACTAGAAATTGAATTAATAAACTACAAGACATTACACATTAATAGTCATGTCTTGTAATGTGTTATATTCTCTCATAAAATACATGCGGCAGTTAAGCGGCATCCAGTCGCTTTTGTAAATCGTGCAATGATAAAAATCATACAAAATACTAGCACTCACTGCATCATTTAAGCAGCCTCGATCACTTGTTAGTCGTGTGGCCCACTCAGTCAGTTTATCGACTTCGGTAAATGGCAGATCTTGAAGTATAGGCCTGTCGGTTGGCTGTTGGCCGTGCTGGGCATTGCTGGAGTTTGCACCTGTACTACGAGACGAAGAGTTCTGCAGAGCAAGAAACTGCAGGTGAAAGTCTTTCACCTCTGTAGCCAGGCCACAAATCGCACCATGCATCGCGCGCTGGGTTGCTAAAATGAAGAAAATTATCGAGAAGATGTATCAGCCAGTCAGGGATAATAGTCAGTTAGTGACTCAAATAGATTATTCTCTATACAAACCAGATGAACCTCCGAAACGTTAAGTACAAATTAAAAAGTGTAAATCGCAGCAAAACTCAGAATCATGCGGAGCTGAATGTTTAATAGTGCATTACGCCATTTTAATTTAAATCGTAACTTTACTTAATTCTGGAAATGAAGAGCTCGGATTAGAACTTCTAAATTTTCTTATATCAGCGCCTCAGTAGCGAAAGAAATTTTTTTAGCTGGCTTACTTTCAATCCGCCGCACGGCTGTCACTAGAAAGTCCAATATGTCTGCACGGCTCGCGTCGTAAACGCCAATCGCAGAGGCCGCGGCAGCTGCAGCAGAAGCAGGATGGTGCTGGATTCCATGCCCCATCGGAGAGGCCGCGGCAGATGCAGCAGAAGCAGGATGGTGCTGGATTCCATGCCCCATCGGAGAGGCCGCGGCAGATGCAGCAGAAGCAGGATGGTGCTGGATTCCATGCCCCATCGGAGAGGCCGCGGCAGCTGCAGCAGAAGCAGGATGGTGCTGGATTCCATGCCCCATCGGAGAGGCCGCGGCAGATGCAGCAGAAGCAGGATGGTGCTGGATTCCATGCCCCATCGGAGAGGCCGCGGCAGATGCAGCAGAAGCAGGATGGTGCTGGATTCCATGCCCCATCGGAGAGGCCGCGGCAGATGCAGCAGAAGCAGGATGGTGCTGGATTCCATGCCCCATCGGAGAGGCCGCGGCAGATGCAGCAGAAGCAGGATGGTGCTGGATTCCATGCCCCATCGGAGAGGCCGCGGCAGCTGCAGCAGAAGCAGGATGGTGCTGGATTCCATGCCCCATCGGAGAGGCCGCGGCAGATGCAGCAGAAGCAGGATGGTGCTGGATTCCATGCCCCATCGGAGAGGCCGCGGCAGCTGCAGCAGAAGCAGGATGGTGCTGGATTCCATGCCCCATCGGAGAGGCCGCGGCAGCTGCAGCTAAATTGGTGCTGGTGCTGAAGCTGCCACAAGAAGACTGTGAAAACGGGCTCAGACTCGATGTAGTAGCATGAACTGCGCTTGCCAAGATGGCTTCATGTTGGATGGAAGCCAAATTCGAACTGCTGCTTATTGTCAAAGGTGGCCTCGTGCCATCAGGTTGAAACTTTGGTGGCGCTGACGACTGTCCAGCACTCCGGCTGTTACCCAGTGTAGAGGATTTGCTCTTTGTCGTTCTCTTTCGGCCGGTTTTTCGAGTCTCAATGTCGAAATTCTCATTGTAATAGTGGTCGACAACTTGAATTCTTCGTGGAGCATCTATATCAGTAGAATCAACTTCTCCCCGACTCTCGTACCGCTTCCGCAGGTTGACAGCAGCGGGAAATTGATCTGCATGAAGGGGAATAGACACATGTACATGTACACTATATAAAATTACATCCTTTATTATTAGCTATGAAAATTCGCTTTCACGTGGGACTTAGTCATCCCACATCTAATTAAACAAGAAAAAATATCAACCCCCCGATGTAGATAATAGGAGCCACATTGAAGTACTTTTTTCTAATGTATACAAGAAAATAGTACAATAATTGCACTTAAGACTGGCTTCATATGTAATCATAGGCATATCATATATAATCTACCTATTTGAAAATAATTCTGCATTAGCACATAAACTCACCTCTCGATCCAATGATGTCGACTTTGTAAGGCAACCAACTATCGTCTGGGACTGACTTCGACTGGTTTGTCAAGCAAGCCTTGAACTTTTTCAGGGGAGGGCACAAGACGCTGTCGCTGCCCTGAAGCCAGGAACGACGAACGATTTCAATTTCTTCAGTTTCATTGAAGCGAACAACAACAAATGCATTCAGGTCGTTTAGACTCATTCATAGACTTGGCCCGAATATGCTGAAATAAAAGTTGGAGGGAAACAAAGCAAAGTTAGAAAAGCTATCGGATCGGAACACATTTTCCTTTATTATTTTATAGTACTATGGGTGAAAACGCAACGCATATATTTCAGAAGCCTACCTTCACTAAAAATCTGTTAACAAACAGCAAAACCATTTTGCGAAGCAAAGAAAACCATCTAAAAAGGGACTGTCATATATTTCGCATGTCTATGCCTAATCATGTCTAGGTCTATATGCGATTGTTGGAAAGAATTTAATATGAAAGCATGAAATTAGTGACAGCGTGAAATGATAGTATGTTCTTCCCACAAACATTTATATTTTCTAATATTACCTGCTTACTCAGTGGGAGTGGCTAAAAATGAAACCAACATTTGCTGAATGAGAAAGCAGCTAGCTAGAAGAAGTCAGACAGAGAGTTCATTCAGTTGCTTCCAAACATTTGCAGAGAAATGCTTGATGTGCGTAGAAGCTACGCACAGTCGACCAATGTATGTAAAATAGGGAGAATGCAGGAACGATTTTTGAGACTTACAAGCATCGCTTTACCATAGAAATCAGTCCATCGTACAGTTACGAGTGAGTTGCTTAAAGTATTGACAACGGAAATGTGCAGAGACATTGAGTCGAAAGTTTCGTCGTAGAGGGCGGTTTGCTGAATAAATTTCTTGCCAACGAAAATACAACCGACATCAGTAGAAATTATATGAGTGACTACAACTGCAAATCCATCTCGAGTTAAAATATAGCAGTCTGGATTAGCAACAGATATATACGTTCCACGCAATACAAGACTAACTTTACGGTAAATACCAAATGTCTGAACTCCTTGCAATGAGAAGTCTACATTCGAAGATGCAATTGGACCGGAATATTCAAAAGGCGACTGAATAGAACACATGTGCTTAGGAAAAAAACCGAGAGTCACATCTCTCTCCAGAATTCGCTTCACAGTCTGCTCGAGAGCAAAACGTGGACTGCGAACAAACTGGGTAATAAAGCGGATAAAATTTTCGCCCCAAAAGCAACTAAAACTATCCAACGGACCACGTCGACGAACTTCTGAAGGAATATGAATTATTGAATGCACAGTGTACACGATAAACTCGTCACCCCAAATAATTGCACATTCATTAACAATGTGCTTTGCCAAATCTTCGGCATAAGAGCAGTACGTTTGACAAACCAAAGGATGCGACAATAGGAAAACAAACGAATGCAGAGAAAGAAATAATTGATACACAGATTCAGGGACGTTTCCAGCTAAAACAATTGGCGCCAAGTACAAAATAAACAATCTAAACTCAGTTGCCTTCCAAAGACCCACGCACTCAATCGACCGTGGCTTTCGTGCAAAATCATGCGGAATGCAAGACGAAATAGAACACAGATCAGCACTTATCTGACGAATATTAGGTCCAGATGCTCGATGGGGCAAGCGTCCCTTACCGAGGAATTTTAAACATTTAGGAACAATACCCTCGTATATTAAGTGCATTGGATCCAGAGGAAAATCATGAACCATGTCGATGGGCAAACTTAAAAAAGGGCTTGGTAGAAGAACATGATTTGGGTATACATCACCTCTGAAGCCAAAGTCAGTTCGTAGTGCAGCACTTAGGTCAGAAAATGTCACTCTTCCATTACAAAAGTCCCCTTCAACAGTGCACTTGTCGCAACCAAAGTATCCCCAACATGCTTTTGTTCCTTTTACAAAGCTGCGTGCTGGTGAATCGCAGGTAATCATTGAAAGTTTAAAAGGTAATATGAGATCTGACTCTGAAGTGACAGTAGAGACAAATCCATCAGCCATCAAATCACGCAATTCAGTAATACAGTCGGCAAGAAAGTCCGAAGCAGAGAGGGGTTTGCCAGTTCCATAGTAAAGCCCGATTATAAAAACAGAATGAGACAAATTCGAAACTCTACCCAACACAGGCCACAATGTATAGGTAGTGCTATTGTGCACTTTTGCACCATCAACAAAAAGGTGGAGGTTCAAGGAATCCAGACGAGAGCGTGATCCAATATTGCTCAGGAGAAAGTCAAGACCAGCTTTAACGCCAAAATGATAATATCGCCCTGGGTTGACATAGCGAAAAGTAAGCTCCCTTGGTGTAGTCATTAGTCCACGATAGTCAGCAGCTAGACCAGGAAACTCGTCTTGTAGATTCTGAAGCAAGTAGTTCACGCACGGCACTTCTGGGCCTGTTGCTTTAACCCAGTCTCGAAGCATGGCCTCGAGTCTCGCACATTGGTTGTCATCAGAATGAAGGGCTGATTCAATCGTTGAAGAAGTCAGGTTTCCTAAATGTAAGAAATAAATAGCTAGAGTATTATCAAAAACTATTAAAAAGATTATGCACATACTTGTTGATAAAATCACATTTTTACTCTAAATTTTTGTTTAACTTTCAAAGTTACAGAAAAAATTTAAGTTAATTTATTTGTAAAGCAGAAATGAATAATGGATGGTGTAAGGTTCATATTCAGTTTAGAGGATCAAGCACACTAAGATGTCAATAAAAAGTGTTGAAAGCAATTAGGGGTTATTATAAAAAATAGATACATTCAATCTTACCAACATCATCACTAGTCATCTCCTGGTATTCAAGTTCCATTTGAGACTCTTCTGTGGGCTCAGGAGCAGCATGAATTCCAAGCTCTGCCATAGGCTCAGTTGGCTGTTGACTTGGATCTTCAGTGTGACATGGGCAATGCAGCATAACTGCAGCTTCCTCGTAGCTTCTCTTAATATGTCGTTGGACTGTTCGCTTACTGGCTCCATGAACAGATGTTGAGGAAAAACCTAGACAAATTATAGAGAAATGGATGAAATGAAAGCCTCATAATTACGCCAGCATAATGAAGCCTTCTATGCCTTCAATACCTTGAGCAAGACCTAGCAAGAAACTGTCAGAGTATCAAGATCATACCCTTGATAATGAGTACTCAACATAAGTATATGCTTATTGCAACATATATATAATATAAATTATAGCAAAAAATATGTTTATATTACAAATCTAATATACAATCCACAAATTTCCTAAAACTTGCATCTTGTGCTTTAAAAAAATAATAATTGTTTAACAACATTGCAAGCTTTATTTTCTCCAAACAGAAGCATTATAGATAAAAAAATTTACTCAAAGTTTTGCCAAAAGCAAAAATAAATCAAGTTGACAATTATCATTATGAACAAATCCCAAATACACCAAATTCATCATTTAGCATAGCAAACATTTTTATAGGCAAGGTTTGATTTAGGGTCTAATATAGTAGAACTAAAACTAATAAATATAATAAATAATAAAACTAATATAGGGTCTTTAGGAGCATATATAAAAATTAACAAATTAGGTTGAATACAAATAGCCAGCATTATATACTTTTAAGCTTGATACTCAAGTCTCTTGAATTTTGACTAGCACTTCATATCCAACAAATAACTTTTCAATAAATTTTGTTTTATTTAAATTAATTTAGCTATCATTAGCTAGTTATTAAATATAACATTTCTTATGAAACAATCTTATACCATAGTCCAGAAGAAGGCATCTTGTACCCCAGAAATTTCTAGGGTACACTCAAGAAATTTAGCATACATTGGCATACACAAAAAGTGATTTTCTAAGGCTTTTGGCATATATGTTTAATATTTTTGTGACACACAAAGAATGAAAAGTTATGTTATTAATAATTGTTACAATAGTTGTCCATGCATACATTACTATAAAATTTGATATAAAATTAATGCAAAACTGAATTCTGTTTTTTATAAGTTAAAAGTCATGATTTTTAACAAAAATGCACAAAGTTTACTTTTGTTTTTTTAATATATATAACATTATATAAATATAACTATAACTGTTATTTTTAGTTTTTAGCTCATCTCATTTAAATTAAATATCTAAATCACCCATCATGTTCCATCACTTATTCCTAGCAATTTAGATGTTTTGTGTAAAGTATTATAAATGGTATATATTGGCATTAAAAGAATGTTGACAGTTTTTTTGTGGGGCACATATAGTGTTCTGAACTATAGATCTTATACAAAAAATCTATGATTTGCAACACTTTTTATTTATAGTTGAAATTTGCTCTTTAATCATTTCTAAGTCTATTTTACATCCAAAATGCAAAAAAACTTATTGATATTTGCAATCTACACTTTAATCTTTATTTTGGCAGTCTTAGTCTTACTTCTTATAATAAAGGAATGTTTAGACAAACATTTTATGATATAGAGCAATAGGCCTAATATAGATATATAAATAGACTATACCAAATGGTATATAATTGAGGCAAACTTGAACTAAAAATAGTTAGTATATATATATATATATATATATATATAATCATATTTATACCAACAACATGAGTTTGTATTATATTTATATTATAGGGCCTAGCAACATATTATACTAACTAACCTTAAGTATTAGGCCTATACTAACAAATGTTTGGCCTAAATAAGGCTAAGCATAACATAATCAAAATACTTTATACATTAGATAAGCATAAAAAATATATATTAGAAACAGAGTTTCATTGCATTATTATTTACCTACAACAACTGTGTCTTCACTTAGAGTAGGTGCAGAAGCAGATGGCCCAGACAAAAATACAATATTAGATGCTAGACCACTAAGGGCCTGGTCCTGATTATTTGCAACTTCAGGTTCAACTTGATCTTTGTCTATCTCTTGGGTAGTTTTGCAAGTTACAATCAAGTAAACAAAAAAAGCTATGGTTGTAATCCCAGGAGCAAACAAAAAAACTGGCATTCCCAACTTAATATAGTAGCCAGGCTAAGGCCTAGGCAATAATATTTTTATGTTCTTTAAGTTTAAATTCAAGGGCTAGTGTAGTAGGAAGAGCTTTGCAACAACAGATTTTTATCTAATTAATTTTAGTTACGTTTTTGTATTCTAGGCCTTCGACTTATGCCAACTTTAAAGCTAAGCAAACATGCAATAAACCAAATAAAAAGCTAAACAAAAAGTCAAATAGAAAGTTAGGTAAACAGTAGGCCTAAATAGCAACGATTTTTTGTGCAGCTAGAAATCCGTGTCGATGTGCCTGACGGTAGAAATTAAATCAAGTTGGTTAGTAAAAACTGTAGCAGCTACATTTAACAAATCTTTACGTATACATTAAAGAAACAGATTCTTCTGAATTAGAATTACATAAATGAATAACTCCGTACAATTTTAATTTAAGGAGCTCCCGAATCTAAACGAGTTGCAATAATTCAATTGCCAGAAATTCACACATTTGAAATCTTTTTCTATATCAATGTTCCTGCAACAATTCAGCAACATTTTTATGTCAACGTTGATGCCAAGCGCGCGCTGTCAACAACGTCAATGTTGCAGCAACTAAAGATGGCACTAGGGGTGTAACCCCTATTTTATCATAGCCTATAATATATCATACAGTCTAGCACATGTCTCACCCAGTCAGCACATTACTCACTCAATCTAGCACAATCAATCACTCAATCTCACCCAGTCTAGCGATATCCCCTATTCTTAGCTAGCATGCATAAAATCGCAAGCCAATCTTTTCAGCCAAAAACAACAAAGGGAAGCGATCGACTATCAAATATTTGAACACAAAATTTGCGTTTGGATGCTTGACACTTGAATAACAAATAATTTATGGAAAGCTAAATTATATACCTTTTTACGTTCTATTTGATAAAAACTGCAACCAATTTGGCCACGGCTCAGTCTGACCATAGGCATAGAATTTTCCATAGACAGCCACCGCTAGCGGCAACCAATTTGGTAAAAACTGCGAGCTATTTTGCCAGCTTGAAGATAGCAGCTGCTCTGATGGCGAATCGTGGGCCGTACCAAAAGATAAGTCAGCTGGATCGAGAGCGAATCGTGAGAGCGTACAGGAGTGGCGACGACTGGGGAGAGCTTGGCAGAATGATGGGGATGAAGAAACCGACAGTGAGGAACATCGTGACCACGTATGAACGAACTGGTAGAGTTGGCACTCTGCCAAAAGGAGGAGTGAAGAGGATGGCGCTGACGGAGGCTATGGTGGACACCATTGTTCAATTCGTCGAAGGTCAACCTACTGCGACGCTGCAACAAATGAGAGAGCACCTGCTGCACCAACACAATGACGTTGCCAACGTGAGTCTGACCACTATCAGTCGTGCTCTGGATGGTCGCCTCATCACCCTGAAGTTACTGCGCCAGGTACCTGTGAACTGGAACATGCCTGTTACAAAGGAGGCGCGAAGGATGCACGTTGAATGGATGCTGGACGAGGGAAGCCAGGTGAACACCATCTTCATGGACGAGTTTGGGGTGAACATCTGGACGGCAAGGACTCAAGGCCGCTCAGCGAAGGGGCTCCCAGCTGTGACTGTCGTCAGCGGACAGCGTGGGCAGAATCTCACCATCTGCCTGGCCATCTCGCAACTCGGCCTGATTCACAGCACTCTCGTCGAAGGAGGCTTTAAGAACGAGCACTTCATGAAATTCCTCTCTGAGATCGATGTTCTGATGGAAGAGGAGTTTGTGCTACTGTCCGATGGGGCTCGCGCTCACCTAGGTGTCCCTGGGATGGCTGAAGGTCATGCTCACCGATTCCTGCCTCCATACTCGCCGTTCATCAACCCGGCGGAGTACGCAGGCTCAGCGCTGAAGGCCAAGCTGAAAACGCAATTGCAATCACCTGCCATTCAGCGCGAGGTGGCAGATACTGGACTGGCTGCTGCAGCAGGTGTGACACTGCATCAGCACAGGATGCGCATTCTGAAGAGAGAAGTGCAGCAAGCACTGAACTGCATCACGCCTCTCAAGTGCCTGCGCTGGATCAACCATTCCCAGACGTACTTCAATCGGTGCTTGAATGCTGAGGACATAATGTTCTGACTTCGTGCATGTATTGTTAACATTCTTTATCGTTATTGTTATGCTATTGAGCTGCTATCTTCAAGCTGGCAAAATAGCTCGCAGTTTTTACCAAATTGGTTGCCGCTAGCGGTGGCTGTCTATGGAAAATTGCTGCGGCTGCGTCAGGCTGAGCCGTGGCCACATTGGTTGCAATTTTTATCAAATAGAACGTAAAAAGGAATATTTCAGTTAGTAGCGATGAAGAATAGGTTTAGAAAAAATGGTCAATCAATGTGGCAGAGTTATAGGTACTCGTAATTCTCAGAGTCTATATACATGTATAATGACCTAAGGATAGATTTATAAGAGTCTATGGCCCAGAGTCCATGACCTAGGATAGATTTATAAGATTCTATGACCCAGAGTCCGTGGCCGAGACAAGAACTACTTAACAACTCAGGACGCTACACTCGCGAATGGTAGAAATTCTAGAAAAGGCCGCTTGCTTTAGCTGTGTCTATGGCAATGAAGCCTTCACTAACTTTCTTTATATTTTCTTTATACCAACTTCACTTCTTTCATATTCTCAATGCTGGTTCAGACCAGCACTGCTGGTTTGTAGCAATAATTTGTTTCGTCTAAAATCTTGATAAATAGCAACACTCTTTTTCATCAAAATGCCAATGAAGTGCTGCATCCCTGGATGCAGAAGGAATTATAAGAGCGGTGAAAAATGCACTGTTTTTGGCTTTCCAAAGGAAGAAGCTGAAGCTGAGGCATGACTCAATGCGTTGCCTGTGCAAGTTAAGGCCGTAATTTATGTAGCCTTTTGAACCTAATTTTTCGTTTCTACTATAAAGATACGTATATTAACTGAATTGTGATGATCATTCCATTCTATCTGTAGAAGGCTAGCATCTACATGGGAGTCTGCAAAAATCACTGGCCTGAAAATGCACCACTGGAACGAATTAACCGCCATACACGCCCCAGCGACCCACGCTCAATCTTTAAAGATTTTTCATTGACTTCCCTGCGTCAGACTGTCTCAAGTAAGTATGAATGGTTGTGTACTTTGTTTACTTACTAAGTTGTATCAGCCTGTTTCAAATATTTTAGGACGCTCTAGAGATGCTGGTCGGCGAGGCTTGCTGTTAGTCGACAGAGCTAGGGCCCCTGATGAATTGACTGCCTTCAATGCTGTCGACAGAATTGTCTCGTGGGCACTTATTCATTACGTCAGCTTTGAGCCTGGATTTTGTTACCTCCGGAGGCTGGATTGTTCAATGTCAGGATTTGCGAGTCAATTTTTTGCTCATTCATGAGCGCACTGTTGAGTCCTCCGTTCGAGTTAAGAGCGACTTCACAGTCTTGGCGTATCGGCGCGATGTGCTTGTAGAAATTTCTGACATATTAGGTTTTCAGCACAGGCTGCAGCGCTACAGCCAGCTGGAAGCAATTGCCAACAGGACGCGGAGCTATGAAATCTCTGCAAGCAGCCGATCTGACTAGAATCATCTGATTCACGTCAGCAATATCTTCTACGCCAATTTCAGCTAAGCTTTAAACCAACCCGGTGGCGCTCGGTACTTGGTCTCGAAGACTGCATGGCCAACTCCATCTATAAAGGCATGGTGCGCAGAGATTCCGAGACGTCCAGACAATCAACCACCGTTTGCTCTCGCCGACTCCGCAAACTGAAGCCTAGCTGAATGTTTCTTTCAAAACGCCTGTATATTTCAAACTTTGTTATAGCCATCTATGTTTTCCTTATACAGTTACGTTGCATATCGTACTTTTCAATTGTCATTTACAATTCTTATGCTGGGAATATTTGCATATATTTATTGTTTGTATAACTATAAAAATAATTATTATAGCGCAAAACTTTTATTATTATTTAACGAACGACGCCGAGGAAGGAAGGCAAGGCACGACACGGGCGAGGGAGACGAACCCGGGCGGAACAGGCCCCTGTGATCGGTCAAATATATTTTAGTGAGCTCAGTTCGAAAGTGATTAAAATACAAATATGGCTTTAAAGGGGGAGAATAAAAAAAATGAGCTTGCAAACGCGAGACAGGGTAGCTGGGCCAGAGCAGCTCCGCGCGGCCTAAAAACCCCCAAGGGCCGGGGTGATGGGACTCAAGCACCCACCCCCCCCCGCGAGACAGAGCATGCACAACGGAGAGCCCACACAGGCCCTGGGCGGCCCCTCCCCGACGTGTTCGCTAACCCAGAGTAGCTACGCTACTCACAACTTAACGAACGACGCTGAGGAATGAAGGCAAAGGCACGACACGGGCGAGGGAGACGAACCCGGGCGGAACAGGCCAAACACCAAACAATAGGAGAGGAGGCGAGGGGGATCGCAGTCAGTAAAACAGAAAATTAGACTTGGGCGGCAGCCGCCAAAGCTCCCACAACACGCCGAGAGCCGCCCGAGAGCGGCAGGTAGCGCAGAACGGCTGTGACGTTGCTAGTTTAAGTGGTCCCGCAAAAGAGCCGTTGGACTATAGTTTCCCTTGCAATTTCTCATTTTAATTTCTCCAATAGTTTATTTTAACGTTTACTTATAGTAGCGTGCAAATAATCTGTATCAACTGCTAATTCACTGTGTATTTGGTAGGCCTTGCGCTCGCCTGTGAATTTTGGCACGATCGATAATTTCAAATTCTCTCGCCAGCCAATGAAAACTCTCCGTGTTTTACGCTACCCCCTTTTGCGCTCTTTATTAACCCCCGCCTGGCGGGCTGGGGGCTTCACTTGTGTTCTGTGTTCTCTCTCCTTAGGCTTGTCCTCCGTCCCGTCTGGCTTGCCTAGCCTTGTCTAGCCTTGTTTTCCTTCTCTCTGTCTGGCTGCCTCGAGCCTCCTTATCTCACGCCACGGCTGACGCCAACCTCGCCACTGCTCATCTGCCTGCCTACTGCGTCTCACTGCCTTCACTGTGCTCATTGCCATTGCTCATCACGTTACGTCGCCATTGCATCATTCGTCTGCCACTTGACTTCACATTCAATTTATCTTCAAAACCATTGTTGCAGCCGCCAGTGCCCAGAAAGCTATAGTTGTGTATTGATAGTAACAACCAATCCTAATATTGATCTCAACAATAAAAAAACAACTACGGCAGTTTCCTGCCTTTATCGCCAAGTGCTCCGCTACACAATCCGCTTTGCAAGAGTTGACTTCGATTTATTTTGGAACTACGACTTACTGCAATTCTCGTCAAAACGGCCCTTTTAAGGGTCATAGCCATAGCTAGCCGCTACGCCAATAATCGTGACACGGCGTTGCTGCGCCAGCCACCGAGCTGCTTTACGTCGTCGACCGAGAGGCCCGCCTCAAATGCGTGGCAGGCGCCTCCACGTCGCATCGAGTGACCGAAGAACTGGCAGGATGGCACTCCTACGGCGTCAAGGGAGCGGCGAAGCATTCGGTTGAAACCCGGAGCTGACATGGCACGCCGACCGCCTGGGTGATTGCTTGCGACAACCGGTTAAAGTGGTACACCGACGCCGCGGCGCCGAACGGCAGGCGGGTGTCCACCAGGTAGATTGGCTGCGTGCTGTCGCTGAACTTCCACTTGAGGCCGAGAACGTCCCAGTTGGACGGATGAACGGGCACGGCTCGGTACGCTTCCTTCAAATCAATCTTCGCAATGAAAGCCCCCGGTTGCAGCTTCGAGGTCAAGTCGCTGATCGTCTCGAATTTGATCTTGTAGGGAGCCGTGAAATGGGAGTTCACGCTGTTACCTTTCGGAGCGCTACAGTCGTGAATGAGCCGAACATTGCCATCCGGTTTGGCGATGGCGCCGATGGCCGAAACTTTCGTGGGTCTCTTCGCGACGCGCCGGTAGCGGCCTAACTCGATCTCGCGGTAAATCTGCTTTTCGACCTTACTCTCGTTCGGCTTGCATGAGCCGTAGTTCTCGACCTCTGATAGGCGAAATGAGTACTCGGTGGTCAGGCGAAACCCCTCGTGGAGGCCTTGCATAAGAAATTCACGGTCATCATCCTCTTGAAGAACTCTAGACCAAGCAGCTAGATTCATGTCGGTGTTGTTGCTGCGAAGAGCGTCAGGGATAAAAGTGGAGTTAAAATCAGCAGGAGGCCGCGTGGGGCCGCACGCGGCGGGGTTCGCAACCCCGCCGCTCTCTAGTTTTTTGTCGTCGGTATCCCGCCAGTTCCGTGCCGGGACTCCGTGTGGTCCGGCTGCAAGCATATGCGGCACACGTGAGCATACTTGCACTTTGGGAAACGGCAGCCGGCTGGTAGGTTGAAGACACGGCAGACGGGGATGCCCTGAGCTGTCCTGACAGTTGTCTGTGGCTTTGGCGGACGCTGCTTTGTCGCTGTTGCCTGCGGAGCTACCAGATGCCGGGCGATGAGTGAGAAGTTCTGCTGGGCCCAAGAGCACACCGTGGAGGCTTGTGCGCGTCGGAAGCTGTCATCAAATCGCATCACCCGAGCTGTATCATAGCCGCAGTCGAGGAGCTCTCCGATTTGCACGTTGTATTGCAAGTATTCTGAGACTGTTTGATCCGTGAGTTGTCCCATTTTGAGGAGATACTCGAGGATCCGGGCGTTTGCCATGATTCACTGCCCGATGGACACCGCCTCTGGTTTCATGTTGCTGCTTTTGGCTCCTCGGAGCACAAGTTGGCCCTCCGCGCCCTGGGCCAGGACGGCATCGGCCGAACGGGATGCGTCCCCGAGGAAGTCCGTGACGAGCATCACCTGTCTCTGTTGCCTAACTCTGTCTATTTGGGGCTTCGAGCATTGGTCCTAGGTGGCCTCATTGTTAACAGCGCTGAGTAACTCACCAAGGTCTTCCGGGTTCTCAGATGCCACCCGGTGGGGTTCGAGATCCTCCGACGCTTGGGCCTCTCTTCTGAGTTGTCGCTCTTTTGCCTGGAGTTCCAGCAGCCGGATGCGCCTCTCTGCAGCTTGGATTTCCGCTTAAACATCCAGGTCCGACGCCGCCTGCCGTCCTCCCGGGCCGCTCTCTGCTCTCTCGTTGGCCGTAGTTGTTAGCGTCTCATCGGTGTCATCATGGCGTGCCGATCGTAGGCGATCTATGAGGATTGCCTTCTTCCCAGAACTGGACAGACTATGTTGTTCCAGCATGCGCCTTAACTCGCGTGCGGTATAGTTTTCTAGTCGCTTTTCAGCAGTGTCTTCGCTGTTGTGATTCATGCTTAGCAAGTTGGCTGACCGGTCCACTATCGCTGAAAAAAATGAGCTTTTAAAAAACCATAGACAGCCAAATCAAGCGGCCTTTTCTAGAATTTCTACCATTCGCGAGTGTAGCGTCCTGAGTTGTTAAGTAGTCTTTGGGCCGAGAGTCTATATGGCTCTCAGAGTCCGAGACTAGGATAGATCCAAAGAGTCTATGGTCCCTAGTCTAATGGTCGATATTAACTATTATGGTCTAGAGTCAGTAGTGATGATCCTAAAGTAATGCATTTCCAAGTTATTGGGGCCGATTTCATAAAAAAACTACAAGTGACAAGTGACAAGTCGACAAATGACAAGTGAAAAGTGTGTCAAGCGTCAACGATTTGGTTTCATAAACATCACGCGTTACTAGTGTTAAAGTAAAGCCAGAAATCTTAAAGTGCTCAAAAGTTGCTCTTGAGCTGTTAGGGCTTTGTTCCTGAGCGTACCATGTTCAATTACCGGACGATAGTTTGTAAAAGAGTCTCCACCTGATCCATTCGGAGACGGAAGCGTTCGGAAAAGTAAAGGCCCTGAGGCTGAAAGTTGATTCGTTCTTTAAAAACTCTTTGCGCAGGTCCTAGAGCCACTAGGAGCTCTAATTCATCGTCTTCGCTATCGGACATGAAAAGATAAAACATAAGAAAACGATTTGATAAAAGCTACAAGTGTCACAGCGACTTGTCAAAAACACATGACAAGAGGAAGTATTTTTACACAGAAGCATCCAGCTTAGTGCATGTCTATGGACGAAAATCCCGAAGAAACGCTTGTAATTTGTCAAATTTCGCTTGTCGCTTGTCACTTGTAACTTGTCGATTTGTCAAGTTGTAGTTGTTTTTTTATGAAACGCATTATTTATTGGAATTGTCACTTGTCACTCGTAATTTGTCCGACAAGTGCTTTATGAAATAGGCCCCTGGAGATTCGCTGGAGAAGCTCGCTCGTGAAGTTTACGGTTTCAGTTGAGTTTAGTTGACATGTAGCAAATATAGAGTATCAACACATGCAGTCTATGCATGTCGCATAACTTAATTTGACCGTTGGCTGTTTTCCGTGCGAGCGTACGTTGCAGCTGTGAGTTTCTCACAATGCCCTGACAGATTGACACTTCTCGATCGGCGTAATATGGCTTTTTAGTTAGGTATATAAGTTGGAATACTTATAATAGGAAATAAGTCTTTCCAATCTTGGCGAAATATTAATTATAAATTAACTTGCAAAGCAGAGAAGAAATGGTGCTCGTTTACAAATGCGCTCTTTTAGTGGCCATCCTGTCTGTCATAGGCAGCACTGCGGTCTCCTTTGAAGAAAGTGCCCTTAACTGTGAGAGCTATTTCGAGTTCTTTCCATCTGTATTTACCAAGCCTTGTAGAAGGATTGTAATTATTTCAATGAGCTTTTGAAAGTAAATTTAAAAAGCCAGTACGAATTCTTATAGGAAAAATTTAAAACGCATAAGCTTAGTGTCCTGAACTATGTGCAAGTGTCAGTTCAAACGCGTCCTTCAATCTGCATTCGCATGTACATGCAAATTCACAGTTGGCGCAGTTGGACCGGGCCAAGCATTCAGCGGGCGGAGCACTCGGAGCTTGATGCTAGACCTAGTCAACAAGGTGACAGTGCCTCCCGGTGTGATCTGCAACAACTGCCTCATCAAGTCTTGGCTGAGGCGGGACAGGTCAGTCAACCACGCTAATGTCCCCGTCTCCATGCTGTCCTCAGTCATTAATAACTACCCTTCGGATATGAGAAACATGCTTCACATCCTTCAAATTACCGAAAACGGAGATTGGTACTCTTGGTAAGACAAAACGAATATTTTGTTTTAATTGTTATTATACGAGATAATAATTAAGATAATTAAGCGTAGAAGCATGATTAAGCATTTGAACTAATTACTAATTATTAGGTGACTAATTAAATATATTAATAATCTTAGGGATAAAACTCATCAACCTCTCGGAGAACTGAAAGTGCGCCTGCGGATAATCAATTCCTATAACAAAAATGTGGACATCATCATCCTGGACATGAACATTAAGGCGGAGCTGGTGCCAAAGAATAGGGACTACTACGCCTACGAACGAAATGCTATATTGCTAGCTGCAATGAACGAGTATAATAGAATTATCTCTGACGTGGCAAACAGTTTTGTCTGAAGTTGAGCATTGCTGAATCCGACTGGTACGGAAGTAGAGCCGTCAGTTCAGCCTCTGCAAAATTGGATATTTAGAATTATAACAGCAAACGTCAACAAACAACTGACTTGTTGTGTTTTGATCTCATATCTCTCGCTCCGTCTAATTCCTTTTGAATGCTATTTGCCATCTGTAAAACAGTTGATTCGAACGCTACTAGAAAGAATGAGCAAAGTTTATACACACTGAAGTAAGTAGTGATAAAAGGTTCCGAAATAATAAATAATTCAACACATACTTTACATAGGTATATCGCATATCGTCTATGTATTTTTTATTTTTGTAGTCACTAGTATATGAAATCTGACCTTAGCCTTAGACTTTACAGTTTACCAAATCTTAGCACGTATGACATTATTAGCATTGAAGCCATTAACTCTAAATAGATGTATATTAACATGAGACAAGGAAACGTGCCGTGAATGCTGATAAATAGAACTTAAACAATTGCGCACCACGTCCAACGAAGAACCGCTTGAATTTACTGCTGTATCAAGACGTAGCACGATCATGAATATGAATGATCATGAATGGGTGGAGATATTCGTGTTTGAGCCATAGACAAATATATAATCCTGATTCGAACGAAGCAAAAAGGAACAGCAAATTCAAAGAAACAATTAGTACGCGAGCATGGGTGACAACTTGCCTAGAAAAGGGTCAGTAACGCGTATAGCAGCCACGTGCGTGTAGCAGAGCGCTCACTCCAGATGCAGCAGAGGGCATCCCCAGAACCAGGCGTCGCAGAAAATCTTGCGGTAGTTGTTACCATGCAGTAGACAGTGATTCGCGCAGTTGGGAAACGTTTTGCGGCGGATTGTCGCGCTGAATCGAGCGCTTCAGGTAATCCCAAATGTGCTCTATGGGATTCATGTCCGGTGATTGGGACGGCCAGCGCAAGGTTCGCAGGTGCAGCAGCTCCTTCAGATGCGCCACAGCGGCTGCGCGATGCGGTGGGGCGTTGTCGTCTTGGAGGACGCTGTTCCCCACGCCACCACATGAAGCATCAATGACAAGTGCGTGTTGACGAAATCACCAATCGTCTATGGCACAAGTCTGGCGACAAAAACCAGTTTTGAAACTCTAAATATATACTGTCCGTCAAAAGTTCCGGAACCCTTGCTACGATGTCTTCTAGTGGACATAATTTCAGTCCGTTTCAATTGTACCTTGATTCAAATGAAAGCTGCGGATCTCAGCTCCATGATGTGGTCAAGAAAAAGTTTATTCGAAGGAGCGCGTGTGAACAGGCCAGTGTTATGTACATAAAGGTACGAGAAAAAAAACTCCCGATCCACCAACGAATCAGAAACAGACTTCTACCATAGACATTCTGCTCAGCTCCAACACCCAGCCTATCCCTAACATAGAGCCCGCAAATTTCTACATTGTCACGCAGGAAATTTCTTGCATTTACCAAGTTAAAGACAATCAAATTATCTTCACTAAACATAAACGTGTCATAACTACTGCATGTACGCAACTGCAGAACAAGAAGTACAAGTCATGAATGCTCACTAGCGGTTGATTTATTTTTGTCACTATTTTGTTGCTTCTAATTGGTAAATTTTCAAGAAATTTACTGCCAACATGTGTGACTGACTCTTCACTTGATATTCGAGTGTATAGTGCAGCAATGTTTCATTTGCAAACGGCTTGTCATCGGCTGTCAAACATTCGATCGATTTTCAGTCTACAAGCGATAAAATTTGTTTGAATTTTGGTCCTATTAATCACTCGTATCAGCTCATGCCAGCTGTGCGTTTCTCATATCGCATCTCCTTTGTTGTCAGGCCTAACAATTTTCCTGGGAACTTTGTCTACTACGAGTATAAATCTGTGTTGGACAAGGCAAAATTAAATGAAATTTATATGCAGCTCTTAAACAGTTGAAATATTTTAACAATTTTATTCCGATAATTTTTAAAGCAGCAATGTCGTTTGGATACAACAGCACTCTACTCTTGGTCATCCTGGCTGGAGTGAGCGGTACTGTGGTTTCCTTCGAAGAAAGTGTCCTGAATTGTGAGTCTGTTCTTGTGTCTTGAATCAACGTATCAGAACTCTACATGATGTAACCTCAGCAAAAATGCTGTAATGCACATTCTAACGTACATTTCGAATGCGCATTCTAACGATGATTGGCGTACATGTAATATGTATCTGCATGTACTCCACCAGTTGCATCGGGCGAAGTGAGCACTCGGAGCCTACTGCTAGACCTGGTCAACTCAAACAAGGTGACAGTGCCCCCCGGTGTTATCTGCAACAACTGCCTCATCAAGTCTTGGCTGAGGCGAGACAGGGCAGTCAACCATGCGAATATCCCCATCTCCATGCTGTCCTCAGTCATTAATAACTATCCTTGGGATATGAGAGAAGCGCTTGAGATCATTCAATTGGCCGGTGGATTTTGGACGGACATGTAAATTTTGATTTGTGTTTCTCATTTTTCCAAGAAATCATCGTGGTTATATTGGTTACTCCTCCAATCTTTAATTTCAGGACCGTGACTTTTCCCTCGACTGGGGAACTGAAAACGTCGCTTAAAGTAGTCAACACCTTTAACAACAATGTGGACATTATAATTATGAACGCCCACATCAAAGCGGAGCTTGTGCCAAAGAACAGAGATTACTATAAATACGAGATCCACGCCATGCAACTTGCTGCATTCAATGAATTAATTAAAATTATCACCGATGTGGCGAACAGCTTTGTTTGAAGCGATCAAGACTGCTGTTGATCTCTAATCACGCGCCTCAAAAAATACTTAGAGGTATACAGAGCTGCCTGTCGATACGGCAAGTTCAGGATACAGTTTTGAATTTAAAAAAATAAACAAAAAGGTGTCTATAAGCATTCAGAGGTGCCAAATTGACCGCAGACCAAAAATTTTTTGCTTTTTATTTTACTCCATTTTACTCTATTTTACTTGTTTTACTTTTATTTTATTTTTGTTTTACTTGCTTTTATTTTACGTGAGTTGCGACGACGACCAAGGTGGCAAATTTTGGGCTTTTATTCAATGCTGCGATCTTTTTGGCGATTGAGGCGGGGCCCTGGGCCCCTTGCCGTGGCCCCTAATTTTTTTGAAAGCTTGTGTATGTACAGAATTAGCCAAAGATACTAGAATAACTAGATCTCAGTCAACATGATGGAACACTAGTAACAGATAGCAGTCAACATGATGGAACACTAGTAACAGATAGCAGTCAACATGATGGAACACTAGTAACAGAAAGCAGTCAACATGATGGAACACTAGTAACAGAAAGCAGTCAACATGATGGAACACTAGTAACAGAAAGCAGTCAACATGATGGAACACTAGTAACAGAAAGCAGTCAACATGATGGAACACTAGTAACAGAAAGCAGTCAACCTGATGGAAAAATATCTCAGTCAGCATCCATCAGAACAAGTCAGAAGTAAATTTTGGTTAGTTAAGTGGCTTTAAAATAAATTGACACATGAGCAGGCAATAAACATTTAATTGCATTACATGCTTCTGCGATAATCTAAATGCACTAAACATGAGTAGACCATACGTTAGCGTCTATGGCAATCATATTCATTTGCAAACTTCGCATATTTTACGGCGTAAACAATTTTCAAATAAATGATATTAGCTCTAGTCTTGTAGAAAAGTTTGAGTTGGGCTTCTTTAAAAGCTAGCGAGTACTGTTGGCAAGTGAAGAGCGATGCCATGGAGAAAGCCGCAGGTGCGCGAGCCCAGACGGGTTGCCAACCTGTCGGACGCCAGCCTGATGCGTCGAGAGCAGCTCCGCCAACAAATTGAGGCCAACACTCAGCAGTTCCAACGGGAACGTGAGGCGCAGCAGGACTGTCACTTAGGCTGGGACTTTTATTACAATTTCAACGAGTCTAGCTTGGGATTGCCATACGAATCGCAACTGGCTCTGGTGTACGTGCATCGCAACTTTGCAGCTCAAGGGGATGGTGCCAGCGACCTAGACGATGTAATTGGCGGCGGCAGCAACGGCGGTGGCAGCGGCGCTGGAGCGAAGAAGCGAAAAATAAACAACTCGACCAGTAAGTTCCACAAGAATAACCAAAGTCCGCATCGGCAGCAGCATCCTCCTATACATTTCGGTCGGCGCAGAGACTCAACTAGCAGCGATGATGAACAACCTGTGGAACAGCTGGACTCGGGGCGACTGCGAGGCAAGCTATTTTTAGCATTACATTATTTATCAACAGCATAGTCGTTACAAGTAGTCCGACTCGAATTGTAGTAGTAGTAGTAGTAGTAGTAGTAGTAGTAGTAGTAGTAGTAGTAGTAGTAGTAGTAGTAGTAGTAGTAGTAGTAGTAGTAGTAGTAGTAGTAGTAGTAGTAGTAGTAGTAGTAGTAGTAGTAGTAGTAGTAGTAGTAGTAGTAGTAGTAGTAGTAGTAGTAGTAGTAGTAGTAGTAGTAGTAGTAGTAGTAGTAGTAGTAGTAGTAGTAGTAGTAGTAGTAGTAGTAGTAGTAGTAGTAGTAGTAGTATTAGTAGTAGTAGTAGTAGTAGTAGTAGTAGTAGTAGTAGTAGTATTAGTAGTAGTAGTAGTAGTAGTAGTAGTAGTAGTAGTAGTAGTAGTAGTAGTAGTAGTAGTAGTAGTAGTAGTAGTAGTAGTAGTAGTAGTAGTAGTAGTAGTAGTAGTAGTAGTAGTAGTAGTAGTAGTAGTAGTAGTAGTAGTAGTAGTAGTAGTAGTAGTAGTAGTAGTAGTAGTAGTAGTAGTAGTAGTAGTAGTAGTAGTAGTAGTAGTAGTAGTAGTAGTAGTAGTAGTAGTAGTAGTAGTAGTAGTAGTAGTAGTAGTAGTAGTAGTAGTAGTAGTAGTAGTAGTAGTAGTAGTAGTAGTAGTAGTAGTAGTAAAATGCAACTACTTTTTACTGTTTACTTTAAGACAGTTATAACCCCCGCTGCAAACCCACGCAGACTCACGGCCTGCTACGGCGGCCACGTGCAGTGGGATCTGCACTTTAAAGATCCGGCCGAATTGAAAAAATCCATCATCAAACTGAACGTGATAGTGGCCAGTGCGCTCATGGATCCACAGCTGAATGTGGATAATTTAGCCGTTGTGGATACTGCCGTGGCTTCCATAGATACTCTGACGCTCAGCTTGGCTGTGAGTGCAGTTTAAGACTTGAGTTCTGCTTCAATATTTATACGATTTGCATGCAATTGTTCACCTTCGATGCCAATTGTAGGAAGACATAAATAAGTTGCTGCGAAAATGTCGAATGGTAAGTTTCTACTACTAAAATGCTTCTGTTCCTAACAACAACAACAACAATAAAATACGCTGTTAGGATGGCAAAAGTCAGCGTCACAGGGCGCGCTTCATGGCTTGGGCGCGAACAAAGGCGGCGCCACCGGCAGTGTCCGGGGCGCCGGCGTCAGCCAGCAGACAGTCGACGTAACGCCGAGTTCGCGCTTGACCTCGCCGGTTCCTAATACGTATACATGTATAGCTAAACTACAAGAAGGTTCGAGTCGTTTCACAGTTTGGTTGTGTAGAACCACGTGACGAAAGATAGCTCGGATTGCGTCATGTCAGGGTCCGCTCAGTCAGTAGCTCAACGGTTAACTCGCCCATCTCTCGCGTCGAACTTTTCGAATTTGCCTGGTGCTTTCCATGCGTTTCGCACCCATGAGTGTCAACTCCGAAGCTGGCTGAATACTTTTACAATAAACAGACGTTCGAGAGTCTATCAACGTTGGAAAGTTGTACCGGAGCGCAGAATGTGTACATGCCCGACGAGTGACAATGAGACCATCGGGGGCCACTGCACACCTTTTGAGCCTGCCTGCGTATCCGTCTTTATGCTCAGGATTCAAGGGAATAAGCTGTGACAGCTTGCTTCCTTGCCCAAAGCCCCTGGCGGCTATTGTATAAACAGGGTTAACCATGTCCATTGTATTTTTGTTTTCCTGCTGCAGCCCAACTGCCGACGCCTTTCAGATGTACCAATCCTATGACGAGGAGAGTCACCCCAGCCGGTCCAGCCTCATCACGGCCGCACTGGCCGCTATCTGCGAATTCCTGGGCATCTCTCGCTTGTCCTTCATCGGCCCAATGCTGCAACCCAATCCTGCCTACAGGAAACCCAAGGGTGCCAGCATGCGAACGACGACTGGCTATCCGAAAACCACCGCCCACTCTTTGGCTGTGGCCTCTGTAAACTTACCTGGCGGCATCAATAGCTCCTCGGCCGGAATGGCGTCACCGGCCCTCCCGCAGGCATCGGTCCTGTCTATGCCGGCCGCGCTGCGCACCAGCACGGCATTATTCTCGGCAGGCAGCAGTCAGAAGGTGACTACGTTCAACTTGGAAAATGATCAACAATCGTCTTCGAGCGAACTTGAACTTCATGGCAAGTAATTTTTTCAAAAGCTCGTCTTTTGTACTTACTGTACGTAGGGGTGTAGCCTTGAAGGCTTTTCCAATCTCTTCGCAAAAGTACTGGTATGGCGCTCGCTGGAGCCCCTAATGCTGGCGCTATTGGTGCTAGCGCCCCTTAAAGAAAATGATGCTCCTTCAAAGACTCGCTTCATATAATGCGCATCAATTATATAGACCATAGCTACGCCCCTAGACGTCCAGATGTACAAGAATTTAAAGGGCCCTCTTAGGTCTCAGCTAAGGGTTGAAAATCCACAACTGTTTCTCAACTCATTGCAGACCTAGGCCGCTGTCAAATAAACTGCCCCTACTTAAAAATGACGGAATCTACCGTTGATGTAGTTCGAATCTTCGACAAATTCGACGATAGACATGTGACAAGTTTTAGTACGATACGTTCCCGTATCGCTAGCTGCTGCTTTCCGTTTGTTCGAATGTGTCTGCGGCGTTGGGATCTCGGCAAAGAGCCAGCTTGCGGCAAGAGGCATGTGCTTTATGATGGCTTCCTTAATTATTTCATTGTAAATGAGTTTGCTTCATTGCCTTACCACAGGTGGCTCTTCGTTGCCGACACGTTCCTTGGAATAATGAATATTTACAGCAAAGTTATCGAGGAGATCATGCTATTTGACACATCGTTCGTTGTGAGATGGTCCAAGCGGGCCAGTGTTACCTCATTCACCGTGTCTAATCGACATCTGTAAGTTGAAAAACTAAATCTATCTTGAACACGCTTTCCGCGTACTTGGTCTTAATTATCTTTTAGCCAACCGATCCATGACCCTTTCTCATTTCTCACGTCACTCGTATTGTATCAACATTATATAATAAGAAACATTAATCGATTCTCAATCGCTCAGTGAGGTGACTCTGGACTGCGAGACTCCACTCAAACGCCGTGTACTGGTTAACACGATTAGAACTCAAACGTCCGGCGTTGGACGCCCCGGCCGCCTGTTCACCGAGGAAGCCGTTGACTTTCGCGGCAGAGACCGCGGCCCAGCCTGGCGCAATAGTGTCTCGCACCATCCGCATCGGCAACTGCAGCAGCATCAGCAGTCGCTGCATGTTGAAAAAGAGGAGGACGATGAGAATGTTGCCCTGATTGGCTCGCTGCTCAGAGGAGTGAGCGAAGCTTCGAGAAGCCAACGCGACTCCAAGCGAAAATCAGCCACAGTGGTCGTCGGCAAGACGGCCACCACAGAAGACGACGACGACGACGACGACGACGACGACGATATCGATGACGAAGACGACGAAGAAGACGACCGGGCGAGCATACAAAGCGCGGATAGCGTTTTGTCAACAAATATTGATGCGACAGAGAGGAACAGTGCCGTCGACAATGATAACGACACAACGACAAACGACACGGAACTGCAGTCTGAGAGGCCAACTTCGCTGTCGTCGCTGCTGGTTCATCAAAAAAGTTTAGGTAAAAGCGAAGCGTACCCTAGCAGCGATGGCAGCGGCGGATCTGAGGATGACTTAAGCAGCAACGATGGAGATGCGAAGAAGTCGGGTAAGCTTTCAACGGGGATGTAGCCATCGTAGGGGTCGGGACGCCAGCACTAGGGGTGCCAGCGTCAGAGGCGCCAAAGTTTTTGCCTGCCTGGGTAGAGTAAATCACATAATTTGTATCACTTACCTACTTGCTTATTTTCTCGCATACTTGAGGTCCGGTCGAGGTCAACGGAGAGTTTGGGCTGTCGGGTTCGCAGAAAAAAAGGTCCGTCCGACCTCGGCACAGTCGCCGAAATTTACTGCGGCTGCAGCGCCGATTGAAGCGCAAGCAAAAGCGTCGGGCAAGAAAACGGCGCCAAGCGGCTCTGGCTGCGGCCGCGGCGGCTGTGGTCTCGCCGCGGGAGGGTCGACGAAGAATCGGCACCAGAGACAGCACCCTGACAGCGGCAGGCGTCGATGTCGAGGAGGACGAAGACGATCCTTACACGGCGGGCGTCAGCAGCAGGATGCGCCTGACCCACCGGCTTGATCGGCAGTGGCGGGGTCAAGCGTCGGCTGCGCGCTCACATACCTGGCGACGTCCGTTTGGCTCGTTTGCTCCCAGCCGGAGCGGAGTGAAGGTGAAGTTTTAAAGGGATTACTGACTAACCGATTAACAAATTTTGCCGATCACATTTAACAGATCAGGAGGTATCTAAATAAAAAATAATATTATTACTAAATCTATCTAAATCTATCTATCTATATCTAAATCTAGACAGTCGGAGTACCTAATCTAGACACTCTGAGTATCTAAATCTAGACAGTCGGAGTACCTAAATGTAGACACCCTCAGTACCTAAATCTAGACACTCTCAGTATTGGAGACTTAGTTAGCTGTAACAAATCCAACTCAAGGCCCAGTGGTACCTGGACGGAGGTGCCTACATGTATGCGGTTGCCGACGCTATCGATTCGGCCGCTACAGAAATTTGGATCTGCGCTAATCGGCTTTCGCCCGAGGTTCACCTGCGCAGGCCGGACGCAACCGGGCAGCATCAGCTGGGCTCAGCGCTAATGCACAAAGCCAAGTCCGGGGTTCGAGTCTGCCTACTGCTGGATAATCCAACCTGCATGGCTGGCGTCAATTTTGCCTTGCACGTTGTGGATTATTTCGAGGTTTGACTATTTTGAGTCTCGCTGTTATCTGATTGGTTCTCAACTAGTGTCATTCTAGAGTCTTTGCTTCACAGACTAGTGAGGGGCGTAGTCAGGAGGGGAGGTCTCGATTGGTTGTCAATAGTCTACACATTTAATTCACTAGGGAACGCCAAATGTGCACGTACTGCTGCATCCGACCGATCCGTCAACTGGGTGCTTCGCCCTTGCCAAGGACTGCTGGAGCGTTCTCCGGGCAGCACTAGTCGCTAGAAAGCGTCTCTATTCGGCCTGCTTCAACGGCTACTGCGGGAAACGTAGCGAAGTTGACAAGCGACCGTGCCATTGCTGTTTTCCTAGTCAGGTGAAGGATTGAAGAAGTCAAATTATGTTTATCGCTTTATTAACGGCTTTCGGCTTCCGCAATGTAATTTGCAATTTCAAAAACAATTACCGTCTCCAGAAACACGGCACTCAATCGCGAACTGAGCAACTGCACTTTTGTCACAACGAGAAACTGGTCGTTGTCGATCAGAAAGTTGCGCTTCTTTCTGCCGTAGACCTCACCTGGGGTGTCTGGGATACCAGTTACCACGTGTAAGTATTTAAACTTTTGATTTATCTACTTTTTACAGCTGGGGTTTCTGGGCACTTCTGCAAATTCAAGGCGACAAGTCGATCCGCAACCAGGGATGAGGCAAGCAATCCACATGCCCGTTCCTCTCTGACCTCTGACATCTGAGTGCCAGTAAGCAAACGCTCACACAGAGTGTACGGCGGCCCTTGACTTTTTTCCTCGTCGTGCATGCAAACACTCTGTGTCTTACGGCATCGGCCCTTATGGTCACCTGAAAAATTACATTCTGCCTAAATTTCAGGATAAATGACGTACCTACCGCGCTGCACTCGGTGTCCGCTGACTCCCGAATCAAACGGCCCGACGTTCGAATGCAAGATATTGTGGAAAACTATTGGGCCAGACCGCAGTTTCAGTACGAGGTGCTCGGCCCTGAGGTTATGTCGTCATCGTTTGACTTGATGACCCAACAGCGGCAGAGTACGCTGCAAGAGGCTTCCGTGCCAACTACAGTCAATGCCGCAGGAGACATCTTGTGAGAGATTATTTTCATGCAAAATATATTGACAGTTTCAAGGAGCTGTTGCAGACTTTTAAACCAATTCTGTATTAGATAAATTGATATAAAAATATTCAGAAACAGAAGATGCTATTGAAGGCACTCATACGAGTATATAGACACCCATGTACCTAAATTTGACACTCTGAATACGAGCTAGTAGACATCCAAACTACTCGAATCTCGACACTCAAAGCACTCGTCTAGACACTTGGAAGACCCGAACATATCCTTCTGAATCTGATGCGTCACTACAGACATTTCGGCAGAACGGTCTTCCTGCAAGGCCACCTGCGAGACCTTCAACGCCCGCCAGACAGTCTTGGCTGCGTCACAGACTATGACAAGTTCTCTGCCGAACCGTCAACCCGCATGACGAAACCGTTCTCGCCATTCCTGGACGTCAACGATCCGACACTCGACACCAAGTATCTGGAGGTGACGCGCCTGCTAGATCAGCGGTTCAGCAGCACTATGCGTTCCGAGCTGGTGCAAGAGGTAGATACTCTCCGTTGCTTCCTTTTCTTATAAACTTACTCGTCCGAGTACCTTCTTTTCTGGAAGTACACTGAGTCATTTTAGGAACAAAATTTTGAGACAATTTTAAACTGTAACTGTTTAAATAAAAATTCGTTGCCAATATAAGATTTCAATACAATATACATGTAAGTACTCCACGGGGGTTGTAGCCTGGTAGTTAGAGCGTCAGACTCACCACTGAAAGGTCGGTGGTTCGATTCTCGACCCACTCGGAACAAGTTGTGTCCTTGAGCAAGATACTGCATTGCTTTAGTTTTTCAGTGTGTGGCGACCCTCCGGTCCTTGGACTGAACAGCCGTACGCAGCCTTCAGATGCTCCGTGTAGCTGCGGCTGAGCTGTCGGTTGCATATCTGGCCCAATAGCGGAAGTGTAATCAATAATTACATGTACTGACACTATTAGATGAGTATGAACACTACTAGAGACTGGAAAGCAAGCAAAATGAAAACTTGCCACTGTTCCAACAAATTTGGAATCAAATAGAAAATATTAATCGACTGTTGCCCAACACTGGACTACATTCTACATACATGTACAATCGTACATGTAGCGCGTCTAAGAAGCATTAAAATGGCACGGCGCGGCTCAATGGTTGTATGAATTTTTTTGTCATTCTTAGCTGACTGTGAAACAGTATGTGTCAACAGAGATGACAAAATAGATTCATAAAGCCAATTAGTCGATCAATCCTCCTTTCAAAGGCCCACAGGGTAGTGGTCCCGGCCCTTCGAGTCATGTCTCGACCAGACGCTCTTGGTCGTTCATTGACCGAGCCGGCCCACGTCGACCAGCTGTTCTCTGGCAGCGCATTCAGCGCCAACCCTGTCGATCAAAACCGTCCCAAAGCCGAGCCGACTGGCGGCAGCAGCGGCAGCGGCGGCGCTGGCAGTGGCGGCGGCGGCGGCGGCGGCGGAACAACCGATGGGTCGACGATAGTCAGCCAGCACGGCGGCAGCACGATTACCGCCATGACTAGCATCGGCGTTGCGGCTGGCCGCGGCCGGTCTGGCATGGACAATCCAGCCCGTAGAGACTGGCGACGTGAATTTGATGAGCTGTGCTCGATGCAGAACACTCTGCAGCAAAAACAGCAGCGACGGAGGGCGGAAGAGAAAAAAGTTAGCGGCGGTTTACGCGGCCCAAAGAATTTAGGGCCAAGTAAGTGATGGGTAGATACTGTTTACGTTTTGTATGTATAGTATACCTCGGAGAGTGAAGTTTTTCTCGTAAGTAGCTTCAATGACCAAAAGTTTGTGCCAGTTTGACTCGCGCATTGAGACCATAACGTTAACAAAGTCGAAGTCTTTGGAGTTAAATAACAAATAGTACGTCAAAGTTGACAATCCATTTTATTAACTAGATTCACAGTTAATCTGCTCTAAACTGACTGAAGCTCTAAATTAGTGGGTCAACTCCCGGGACACAGAGTGTAGAAAGTCAGGGCCGCTGCACACCCTGTGAGAGCGTGCCTGCATACAATATTAGTGCGCATGTAGGAGCTACTTCTGAAGTATGCGCTCCGGAGTCGGCGGAATGGCGACAATCGTCTCGCCGGTGGCTGTTAGCCGATGTCCCCGAAGGCGTTGCGCCAGGGAGTCCACAACCCTCCCGCAAATATTTATTATTGACATTTGTTATGTTTAAGCTATTTGACTAATCGCACTTGAATCATTGGTTTAAAACAACTGAACTCAGATGAGCAAAACAGCAAGCCGATATTCAGCGATGCATCAACCGGGGACAACAAAGACTGGCGCAGTCGCATTGACGCCGGTTTCAGAGAAACGGAGGACGATAATAGTTCGACAATGGCAGAGATGGACAACGGGCACAGCGCTACTTATATGAACAACAATTCCAACTTGGCCACGCAAGAATTCGCCATCGATGAGGAAGCCGACGCCGAAGCTGGTCTAGAAGACTCATTCGGGGTCGTTTCGGAGGTTGAAGCCACCGAAACCAGGGCTTCATCGATGGTTGGCAAACGGTTCAAGGACAATGTTTGTGTTGCCGACTGCATGCGACTGCAGAGTCTGTCTTGCAAGGGTTATGCGGTGAGGAGATTATTTATTCTGCTTCCGATGTAGGCTTTGTTTTAAGCTACCGGGTAGTTCTACGTAGGAATAAGCTAACAGAAGCAAATTAGTTTACGTAATTTTGTTGGCGCCAGCTTTCAAAATGAATCATGAAAACAGTGAACAAGTGGCTGTCCATCAACAAATAGCTTCATGTATTAATCAACAGGGGAGCTGAGTATCACAGCATTAACACGTCCAGCATTTTTGCTGACCACCAGCCTTTCTTTACCCCAATTAGTACCCCATGAGGTATTTATCAACTGATTTTGGGTAACATTTTATCCATTGATACCCCAGTAAAAAAGTTAAGCTTTACTTTTCTAAAATTTGCATTTGATTAAATGCTATTAGAATCAGAATATGTTTTGTTTTGTGATTAAAAATGCATCCTTTGTACATCCACTCGTGGGGTGAATCAGACTGAGAGAGAGGGGTCGTTTTCACAAGACCGAAATTTCATAACGCCAAAATTGACCCTACCTTCATATGACCGAAATTCGAAAAAAATAATAATATAACAAGGACCATGCAGAATTTTCAGTGTTGTTAAATTTTGGTCTCATTGAATCCCCCCCCCGAGACACAGTTGGAATTATCAGGCTCTCGCTCAACTCAAAAAGAATTCAGATACGCTCGTATATTCAAGTAGGAATTCCCTCCTGGGTATTACTCCTCCAAGATGAGGTACTACTTAGAGGCTTGATGCCCCAATTAGGGTACCAACCAACAGTGAAAAAACGCTGCATACTGACCACTATGAGTTTACCACGCCTTGATCTCGGTAAAAATAGTTTAAAGAGTTTAATTTACTTTCCTAATGTCGTCTGTTCTGATTTCGAAAAAAAGGATTTGTCGGACGATTCGGACAGCTCAGATCCGGACGAGGCTCCTTCCGATCTGCTGCTTCGTCTCAAGCGTCGCTTGGTGCTCAGTCGGGCCAAATCGAGAGTCCGCAACGCCGGTTTGAGTCTTTTTAGCTCTACGCGGGCCGACATAGAGCGTCGGCTGTCATCGCTGCGGCACAAGCTGCGCACCGGCAAAGACGGCCGAACGTGCAGCGCCAATCAACGATTATTGCAGCAGCAGCAACAACAGCAACAGCAGCAGCATCAGATGTTGGAGTTTCAACAACAGAAGAATCAGCTTGGCGCTACATCGCGTTCAATTCTGTTGGAACACGTTGAGTCTGCTGCTAGCAGTTTGCCGAAGCTGCGTCGGCACTACGCTATGAGAGAGGACGGCACCAGGTTCACCACGCGACTGTTTCCAGGCCTAGACTACTGGAATCCGCATCTGATGCCGCTGACCCAGGCGCATGCAACTGATCCGTGCAATCCGCCGAATCATCTGGACCCGACTAGACACCCGCGCCTACCAGTTCATTCTGTTGGCATCGCCCTGTTCGGCTGCGGCGCAAGAGACGCGGCCAGACACTTTGTTGAGCGCTGGAACTTTGCCAGACACGACGCCGTGCGAATGGGTGAGTAACGGCTATGACTCAATCTTACCTCTGGAACCTGAATGGAGAAGCTATAAAACATGCGAAAGGACTAAGCTGTTGAACGGGAGGGGTTATGAGTAGCAAAGCGGTAACAAGCGCGGCTTTGGCTCTATAGTGATCCTCGCGTTAAATTTATTTGGAATGCATGAAAATTGGCCTGAGGTTGTAGAAATACTCGCCCACGAAAGGCTTCGGGCATTCGGACGCAGTGGGAAGGCAACGCCGCACGTTCTGCTAACCCCTGGCGATCAGTGTCGAAGTCCGCAAGGAGCCCCATCCGTAGAGTCAAGCAGGCGGATGGTCGCTTGCCGGTAGCATTAGGCGGGCATTAGTTTCTCGGGCTGAAAGCGTCGGGGAGATCTGGGTAGGTGAGCCTGTTCCGAGTAAGCCTATGTCTAGCGAATTAGCCATATCCTGAGAGGGCAATGATTGCCGCCCTGACATCCATGCGGTTAAAATCAAGCAGGGAGTATTTGGTGGACGAGACCCCACGAGACTGTCGAATTGCCTGACGATGCCAACGGGAGCTGAGAGATCTGACGAATGGGCACAAACATCGATTTTATTTTCGACACAGCTGAAAGCACACTTGTAACTAGTTTGTATCTATAAACAATCGTCTAATCGTGGTTAAAGGTTTTATAATACAGCCAACAGCATCTTTCTCATTGCAAGATTGCTTAGTGTGCTGCATAAAACTTTTTATTCCCTTCATCATACGAGCTAGTTCGAAAAGTGTACAGCGTCTGCACCAGCTACGAACAGGCCACGAAATTACTCAACCTACCGCTGCTGGCTCCCCGGTGTTACGCCAATCACGACCTCGACGACATTGAGACCCGCGTCGGTCGTCGAACTTATCTGCACCCGTTGAGCGACCTGCCCGTCTACACAGATTCCGACAACTTGTCCAGCGCAAAGACGAAAATAAATTTCCTATTTTTGAATCTTGGCGAGCGTTCAGGCGCCGGAGTCGGCGACACCGTGGGAGACGAGGACGAGGACACCACCGGACTGCGGAGACTCGTATCGGCTGAAGCGGCCGCCAGACAGCAGCAGCTGCTGCTGCCGCCTCAACAACAACAACAGCAGCAACACTTTCGTCGTCAGGAAGGCAAAAAGTCCGAACTTTTGGTGGAAGATGAGGTGAGGAACTTCAATTTCGATGTAAAATTGTGAATAATCATTTTAGTTAGCCCTTTTGATTTTAAAGCTATTGCATTTATATGTTTGTACATATTTTGTGTGAGGAAATTGACGAAACTTTTGACGTAGCTCAATTTTGAGTAGCTCAAAGTCCAGTGCAGAATCGAAACCCAGCTACCTTGACAGATTCATACTCGATTACCGCTAACCTACTCAGCCTCCAACATGATGCGGTTCTTTCTATTCCTGTTTCCTCGCCCTGTACCCGGCCCCAGGAATTCGTGAACTGCATGGAGCGGCTCGGCCAGGGTCGCGCACTGCACACCTGCCAGGTGTCCATGCTGAGGTCGCTGGGTCGCTGGTCGGGTGGCACAAGTCGCTACGCTGAAGAGAACAGCGTCCTGCTGGCGTACTACAGCGCCATCGCGCAGGCGCAGCGCTTCGTGTACATCGAAAACGAGCTGTTCATCTCCCAGGGTCGCAATCGGCCAACGGATGTCACAGTGAAGAATAGGATTAGCTTCTATCTGTACAAGCGGATTTTACAGGTAATGTTTCTATGTGTGCCGGATTTTCTTGATAAATTTAGGCTTCAAATAGAGTGAAGGTCAATGCTGGCGCATGGAGTGCTGGCGCTCCTGGTGCTTCAGCGCCTGGCGATGAAGGCCCTAGTTCTAAAGCCTCTGGTGCTAAAGCCCCTGGTGCTAAAGCCCCTGGTGCTAAAGCCCCTGGTGCTAAAGCCCCTGGTGCTAAAGCCCCTGGTGCTAAAGCCCCTGGTGCTAAAGCCCCTGGTGCTAAAGCCCATATCTCCCGGATGGGCGCCAATTGGGAGGGCTGGATTGTCTCCTGGTGGGCGCCTAATAGGAGCCAAAAATTTACTTTTTTAATCTACTGGGGCAAAACTATCGAACGCGCGTTGGTGCCTAATCGATACTGAAAAATCGTGGACAAAATTTTCATTTCCTATTACAGGCTCGAAGCAGGGGCGAGCCATTCAAGGTGTACATCGTCATTCCGTTGTTTCCTCGACACGATGGTCAATTATTGAGCGGCTCCCGCGGCGACTACACCAGCCGAAAGCAGATGCACTTTCTCTACCAGACGATATTCCGCGGCGAAGACTCGCTCACGCATCGACTATTGCAGCGTCACATTGCGCCGCACGAGTACCTGAGCGTTTGCTGCCTGCAAAAATTCGATCGCCTTCCAGACGGCTGGCTGGCTCAGGAGATCTACGTGCAGAGCAACCTGCTCATTGCCGACGATCGAGTCGCCATCATTGGCAGCGCTCGAATCGCCGATCACTCCCTGCTCGGCTGGCGCAACTCCGAACTCGCCGTTCGTGTTGAAGACGTCGGCTTCGTTCGTAGCCTTCGAATGGCTCTTTGGTGCGAGCATCTGGATGTGCCGCCGGCCGAGAAAGAGGCCCTCATTTCTGACCCGGGCGATGCCGCGGTTGGAATCTGTGGTGCGCGCAGGCCAGGTCGAACTCGCAAATTATGCAGGAGGTTTGTTTAGGGGGAAATTTTGCTGTTTAATCGGCAGAGAAAAACCTTTGTTCTAAACTTTGCACTCAGTTGTAAATGGTAGTGGTCTCGGCTCAATAGATTGAAAACAAAGTGGTAGAATGTCCATCGTGTCTATTTCCTCGATACATTGTAGCCATGCATTGTGTGGTAGAGTGTACATCGTGTCTATGGCTTCAATAGCTCGTAGATTGTAGCCACCCATTGTGTGGTAGAATGTGCACCGTGCCTATGGCTTCAATAGCTCGTAGATTGTAGCCACCCATTGTGTGGTAGAATGTGCACCGTGCCTATGGCTTCAATAGCTCGTAGATTGTAGCCGCCCATTGTGTGGTAGAATGTGCACCGTGTCTATGGCTTCAATAGCTCGTAGATTGTTCAGCCACGCATTGTGTGGTAGAATGTGCACCGTGTCTATGGTCTCCATAGATTTTAGACTTCTACACATGTATCTCCCTATGCAGGTGTTCCGCTCCTTGCCCAACAATGCCGCTTACACAATGGCCCGTCTACACGACTTCGCAGCCATCTCTTATCTGAAGCGCCGAGCAAAGCTCTACGCCCCGGATCGCGACACCATGGCCCAGGGTCTGGAGCGTCTCTGCCAGGTCAAAGGCCAGATTGTCGTGTGCAGCGGCTGTTTCATGGAGGGCAGCCAGCTGCTAAAAGTGCAGGACAAAGATCAGAGCTGGAGGTCTTGGTTCTTTTGGCCAGATTTTGCGCTGGTTTAAATACGAGCGTAATAAAACAACTTAAAATTGAGTCTATTCCTTAAGAAACGTACTGATTACTGACAGTAACTCAACGAAAACCAATATTTACTCTACTTAGAAAAACTGAACGTCTAAACTCGATCCCACGGTGATTGTTGTTCCAGCTCTTATCTAATGAAACAGTCTTTTAAGTATAATAGTCCCCATTTGATTAAATCACATCCTTCCTCATCAGACAATCGCGTTTCACTGATTCATTTTTCCAATCGTTTATTAATTAACCCTAAAACATTGACGGCGCGAGGAGGTGGCCTCTTATAATTCGTGTGCCATGAAATTGCATTGCTGCTGTGCCAGAGAGCACTCAGCTAAATCAATACACCCCACTAGTCGCGGCCAGATTCGGGATGAGATTGAAAGGGAGGAGCAGAGATAACGACAGGAATATATGCGCTCTCGTAGGGGGCCACTCCCTAGAGTTGCAGTCCGTGAGCGGGCAGGCCGCCTCTCTCTGAGCATGACTTGTCCGGCCCAGACAGCGACCACCTCGCCTCCGCTCTTTGCTCTTTCTTCCCAGATCCCCTGCCCCCCTCTTTTCTCTTCCCACCGATTCGCGCGCACGTTAAGGCCTCGAGATTCAAGGAACCGAAGGGATTTGAGAGCTGTATGAAGGGAAAAGAGTTGGAAGGGGATAACTGTGCTCACAATTTTCTGCTGAAGCGGGAGGAGGGCACGCGGGGAGTCAATTAATTAGAGCAGAGCTGCAGCCTCAGCTCAAGGAGGCAAGAGGCGGAGGGCGAGAGAAAAAGAGAGAGAGGGAAACAGGAGACGAGAGGTGCCTAGTCGAGTTCGGCAAGAAATTCCTCGCCGAACAAAACTGACACCCCAACCCCGCTGTGGGCGGCTAAAATACCGTGCGATGGCTGCGGAGAAAAGTGAGTGAAATAATTACAGCTCAGCTTAGACAGGGAAGCTGACGGGAGAGAAGCTGAACAACAGACCAGGAAGATGCAGCAGCTCCCAGTGCCCGACGAGCACCCCGTTGTCCAATGCTCAAAGTCCGACGCCTCCGTCGAGCAGCGACGCAGCCGGACGAACTTCTCGGCCGGGCAGCTGACCCAGCTGGAGTCCGCCTTCAAGCGAAGCCGGTATCCAGACTCGGCGGATCGCGAGGAACTGGCCCGGGTGCTCGGCCTGTCCGAGTCGCGAGTTCAGGTAAATTTGGAGTACTGTTGATATCAAGCGCGTCTATAGGATTCGATTATAGACCGCGACTCGCTTGACTATTGTGAATTTTCAGGTTTGGTTTCAAAATCGACGAGCTAAAAGTCGACGAATTCGAAATCAGGAATTGTCGGCCAACTGCTCAGAGAACGGGAGCTCACAGGCCAATGGAGACGATTTTGCTGAAGGTATTTGTTTTGCTAATGAACACCCTAGTTAATATATATAGTAGGCAGACACTGCCTCGGGTTTAAGTTCCAATGCGCTTCATCGAGAGACATGGAGTTACAACATAAGTGACCAATAATGATCGACACTGACCATCGAATTTACCTACTATTATATCATTATATTCTGAGAAGTTATAATGTTTTACAATAATGTTTCATACACTAATCACACTACTCACCATTTCAATTTGCCAAAACAGTAGTCAGAGTTGGTCGCCGAGCTGGAAGCAAAAGACGACGAGAAGACTCGTCTTCGGCGCCTTCGGCTGCTCTACTGGCACCGACACAGCCGCCGCCGCCGCCACCGCCGCCACCACCGCCGCAACTGCCACCTCCACTACCGCTGCCGCCGCTGCCACCGCCGCCGTCTCAGACTTGTTCATCAACATCTGAGCTGTTGATGCAGCAGACGTTAGCAATTAGCAGTTACCTGGCCCTCTGCTCTCGCCTGGGTGTCCTGCCTCCGCTGCCAGTTCTGCAACAGCATTTTGCCGGGCAATTTTCTATGGCAGCTTCAGTCAGTCAGGTCACTGCTGATCAGGGAATTAGCGAAAGCATGAAACTCAATGTTGACAGGGGCGATGACCTGAAAGACGCGTCACCTTGAATAAATGCACAATGAGACTCTGAAACTTATTATGTATCGAATAAAATCAAAAAGTCATATGCATGTAAAGGGTGCTGCGATCGTTAAGGTCTTTTTTTAATCAATTGAACAAATTATTCAACAGAAGTGGATCATTGCCAGCTGAAACTTTTACAAGCAATAATCATAACCAATTAAGATGGCTCATGTGTAATCCATCAGTATACACATATACTATACACTACACGACTGGAGATGTTACACGAACTAGAAGTGATATCATATTTACTATATGCAAATCCTCTCATTTTAATGAATAGTGAATTAATTATAACCTTCAAGATTTAAAGTATAGAAATAGTCTCATTTGTTCAACAATAATATGGACTTCTGGTAAAGTTGAAAAACAATTTATAAAAATTCAAGAATAACTAGCTGCTGTATGAAAGCGAAATAGAGAGCCACCCTGCCATTTTAACATTTTCGACATAGGGACAGACATGATAAATTAACAAATAGTGTACATTCGAGTATCGCATAAATGAAATATAACAAAAGTAAATAAATAATCTCAATTACTTTTTACAAAAAAACTTTCCAAAAAATCAATGGATCGATCAAACAGGTCTGTTATATTAAAATTAGCTTTCGATCTGTTTCTAATAACAAAAGGCCATCTCTATTGTACGTAGTTTAGTGTGTCGAAAAAAGTCCCCACTCGCAACAAGAACTGTATTTCTAAGAAACACATAGCTTTTGTTTTAATTACTTAGTTTCATAAACTTATTAGTACGCTCGTGTATTGATATTGTTTATTATAATAAACTTATGGAATTAAAAAAATAACTTTAATGGCTACTAAACTAAGTAAGCTATCTTTGTAAATTTTAATATGCAAGATAAAGTTTGAGCATTTAGATTTGATGAAGAATGGCAGGAAAATCGGAAAATGGTACAAGGATGAAAGTACTTGTAAATTGTACAGTAAATTGGAAATTTTTCATGTGCGCAAATCACTTCCTAATGGTAGCTAAAGTCCGTTATAAATTCATATTTGTATTAAAAGTAAGACATTAGCTAGCTACTATAGTGGTGTCCATGAGGTCGCAAAATTCATCAGCCACAAAGGAAGTTTTCCGTTTTTAATTTTTTAAACACTAAACACTAAATTAGTGCAATATCTCACCTTCTGGTGCAAAAAGCTGAGTCTAGGGGACGTCTTTCGGACCATGACAGGTCCTCAAAGGGTCGCGTCAGATTTGGGAGAAAAAGCACGAATTTTCACGTCAAACCAAATGGTTAGAAAGTTTATTACTGATGGACTTTTGTGGGTCCGTTTTCAGTCTACTATCGTCCGTTGTTAAGATCCGAGCTAATTTTTTAAAATTAGTTTTGATCGCTGCAATAATGCTGATAATATGTCGAGATTTCGCTTTGTTTAGGGTTTATTTCTGAATATTATACACATATTGAAATCACTTTGATAGTCCGTTTTAAACTGACATGTACTCCCAAAAATGACCCCTTCATTTCTATAGCTAATTTTGCTACTTACAACAGTAGTATAGTAGTGGTACGCATTTGTACATTTCAGGACGTCATTCGGACCATTTTTTGACCCCGGGCTTCTGGACTTTTGAAGCTACGAGTATATTAAAAATGTGCGTTATCTCCAAATAAGGTTAATCCAAAAGTACATTTTCTCTCGAAAGAACATTCCCCCATTATTGCAGACGTTGTTCCTAGGTCTTTGGTGCGTTATTTTCGACTTTCCCCTAATTTCTTCCATGTTACAACCCCTTAAAGGCTATTCAAAAGGAGAACATCTGCGAATAATTTATTTCGCGCAACTCTAAAAATTAGGAGAAAGTCGAAAATAAACGCACTGAAGGCCTAGGAACAACGTCTGCAACAATGTGGGAATTTTCTTTGCAGAAAGTAACTTTTAGATCAACCTAAATTGGAGACAACGCACATTTTTGCTATAGCTAGCTTCGAAAGTCCAGGTGAGGTTTCGAAATTTCTTTTGACAATTTTTGCAGCATTGGCACTTCGACGTTTTAAAAAGTGAGCGAATTTTTGACAATTTTATCTAACATGATGCTAAACAACAAAAAGCCTTTCTAGGAAAAGCGAGATTTTACCAATTAGCGAGTGCATGCAGATAACGTCCTTCAACTTTAGCTGTCCATGACACTTGCAGTTCTTGCGTAACAGTACGTGCGTAGATTGGCTCTCAATTCAACCAGCCTTCTCCTCAACGCAGGTCCAATTCAACGCAGCCGTTGCTTAAAAATCCGCGCCGAAGAAGCTGCTGCTTCAAGGCTTCAGCCGCCTTCATCGCCCCGACGCCGGTCACTCGGCCGCCAATGCGAAGTCGCTTTCTTGAACATGGGATTCCTCGACGCCGATCACTGCTTCTAAAAATAGCCGGCGTTATTGTCGCGGTGGACAACCAGCGAGCCAGCCAGCGTATTCGACCTTCGGGCACGTCGCCAAGCTGCAGATGCACTTGCTGCAGACAGTCAGGAGCGCAGAGGGCCGCCTGGATTAGCAACGCGACGTGTGACGCATCATCGGCCACCGCATCCGCATCGGCGGCTGCCCCGAGAGTTCCGCAGGCGAAACCGAAGCTAGTTAGGCGTTCGCAGATGAGCAGCAGCAGGCAAGCCTGCATAGTTGAGGCGGTGGGGACAGATTTAGCTCAGCGGTTGACTCGTTCGACTCTTGCACCAAATAATAATGATGGATAATAATTGCTTACACCTGCCCCAATTGGGCCAGATATGCAACCGACAGCTCAGCTGCAGCTATTGCGCGGCACATCTGAAGGCTGCGTACGGCTGTTCAGTCCAAGGACTGGGGGGTCGCCACACACACCCTCAATTACCCCAGCTAATGCTGGCACCCATTTTACAGCTGGGTGAACTGAAGCAATGCAGAGTTAAGTGTCTTTCTCCAGGACACAAAATTGTTTCGAGTGGATCAAGAATCGAACCCCCGACCTTCAAGTAACGAGTCCGACGCTCTAACCACCAAGGCTACGAGTACAATCCCACTCTAACCACTAGGCTGCGTCAAAGCATCCGGGTTCTTTTCCGAAAGCAACCAACATTAGTTTGGGTTTCATAAAAGAAAATTGGCATGCGATTAGCATCCATCAGAGCCAACTAAATTAATAGATTTAGTTAAAAACACAGAAAAATGTCTAAGGATATACATGTCGGTATGAATTTAATAAAGGAAGTGTTTTCGACTGGTTTTACTGCTTTTTGATGCAGTGACTTCTTTAAGAGGTTTCTCAAATCTGTTTGATGTTGAAAAAACAAAGAACCACCAAGATCTGTTAATGAGTTCAAGTCGTGTACGAAGGTACAAGGTGAGAAAAGATCAGGTTTTTCGATTTTTTTAGCCGCCTTTCTTTCATGCTTTTCCAGTTCTTAAAAGTGGAGGTCCTGTGTTTCTAATTACATTTAGCAACGAACTATTAAAGTTGGTTAATACAGGAATTGCTTATTAATAACATATACTGATTTCACTTTACCTGTTGAAGACAATCACCCTGACGCGACTCGCCGGTCACAATAATGCCAAAGCTGGTCAACCTCTCAAGGCAGCCGGAGTCCAGGAGGTCGGCAATGCAAATGACGCCTGCAGACAATTCGGCGTCAACCGCTTCAGTGGTCAGGCTGCAGCAACGAAAGCGCAATCGACACAGCGCCGGCAACGTTGGAGTCAGGGCGGTCAAAAGTCGTGCAGCCACGGACGATGTCGGCTCATGGATTGACCGGTGCTGACGGTATTGAACGAACGTGCTTCGCTATAAATCAGTTTGGTTTTCATACTCATATGAACAGCCATGTTACGCTTATTAATACTCGTAGTTGCATGTTTGAATCTTTGTCACATTAGTCAAATTTAGCAAACAGTTCACTCAAACCAAGTACGAGCTAGCTCGTATTCACTTAAACTAGTCGACCTATTTGACCTAGTTGGAGATTGATAAGCTTTTGATTTGAGGTTTTTCATGTCTAGCTTTTGTTTCAATCTTGATCCATGATTCCTGTGACATCTGCGGCACCAGATATCGGACTGTACTTTCCTGCCCTTTTTCTTTCTCATTCGTGTATGACCCAAAACCAAGAGGCGAAACCATCGATCGACACTACTCTTGACAGCAGCCCACCCAAGGTTGCTGAGTGTTTGAGTTTTGTCTGAGATATGCACTCAAAAGTTTATCAGGCCACATTTTTATTAAATACTACAGAATACATCCAAATCAATCAAAGTTCTATTCTCGATTGACAGATTTTATCGATTTTGCGCTATGCAAAAGCAAATCTTAATGCTGATATAAGTTGGCATTGGGTGGTACAGCATAAGAAGACAGGTAAGTCACCCAAACTTACCACTCGCCCATCGTAATCACAATAATTCTCGTCAGCTTGGTAAGAAAAGCCATCTAAGTGAATGTCCAGCTGAAGAAGTCGCTGATGCCACGCAGTGCTAGAGATAAATTTGATCAAGCTGGCCAAGTTGTCCGACGTTAGCATCAACGGCTGCTTAGAGTCTCCGTCCAAGCCGAAGCAGCAGACATTGGGCAGGCGAGCTAGCGCGCGGGCCAGGCCGTTGGCTGAGCAGTCCGAGCCGAACAACAGCAGCCACCGACCCGAGAGGCGAAGTCGACGAAGCTGATTGGCGTTGCGCTCAGCCGCTCGCACTACTGCCGCTGCTACCGCCGACTTTGACGCCAGCTTAGTCGAACAGTGAACTCGCAACTCGCTTAATCTATCGATCTTATTCAGAACCTCTAGACCGCTGGTAGCGGTCCCGTTAATTGAAATCTCGCCAGAGCCCAGTCGAACCGCTAAACAGTCCAGTGGTGCTAGGTTGCCATGCCGTTTCCAAGGCTCCAAAGCGGCTGCCAGATTGTCAAACGAGCTGACCGTGGTATTCCTACAGGCTTCCCTAGCGTAGTCTTCGTCTGAACTTCTTTCATTATCGATGCTCAATCGACCGTTTTCTGTCGAAGGAAGTTCTTCAACCCCGATGTGGCACTGCAGAGTTTCAAAGTCCAGACAGATGGTGCTCAGTCGATGACTTTTTGGAGTGACATCCATAGATTGCTCGGTTAGTGACTTTGATGAATGCTCTACTGAGGACGTCAGTTCAACATTAGTAATCTCAGTCCAGCCAGCGAGCCAGTGAGTCCTGCTCTGCTTCTGCAGTCTACAATGTCGCTGACCACTCAAAATGTGCCACAAACTCTGACATCGTTCGCGTTCCGTTTTACTGACGATCTCACTAAGTCGACTTGCCGACTCAAGCAGCCAGTCATCTGCCATGGAGCCCAACAGCTCGGCAATGTCTATTAGGACAGTGCGCGCAGTTCCTGTGGGTCCAACCGCGTCAGTTGCCGCAACATCGCTCTCGGAATCGTCACCGATCGCGCGACGCCACACATCGGTCAGGCTGTCCATGACGGCGACGCTCGCCGCATCGTTGCCAAGCTGAGCCTCTGAGGCGGCCTTTAGGCAGCGGAGGCAGAGCCGCTTGGCGGTCAGAAAGGCAGCTAGACGAGCGCCGCTGACTACGAGATTCAAGTCGGCAAAGTCTGCGGCAGCTTCCGCGGCTCCGACTACAACGTCGTCCCCGTCGTCGCAATTGACTGCCTCGGCTGCAGCCGCCGCAGCAGATGGCGCCTCAGCGAATAGGCAGTGGAACAGGCGGTCGTAAAGGCAAGTCGTCGACCGCGGAGCCGGCCCAGAGACGAATCGCGCCGGATCGAGATGGTACAGCGTCACGAGAAGTGCTAGATTGCCCGGCCGGTTGAGAAATCCGTTAGCACCGTTGCAGTTTTTCACAACCTCGTCAACAGCAGAGAGGAAGTGACCTTGAAGCTCGGCTTCGCTGTCGGGCAGGGCGGACTTTGCTGCGATGCTGATGTAGCGACTCATCTGAGCGTCATTCCACAGCAGCAGGTGGCACGCGACGGCATTCGAAACACACGACGGCAACTGACTATTGCGTCTAGCGAAGGCTAAAACAGCGGGTCGCCAGGTGGCACTGAAGCAGGACTTCACCCTGGCTGCAGGGAGCTGGACAGCGTCAGCGCAATCGACGATTGCCAGCACTCGGTCAGGATTGTTGCGAGCCCAGCTGACGGCGGCAGCAATGTCGAGTGCTTCGGGATCGTCTTCCTCGCCATAGCCGGTTGACAGGCCCCTCAAAGATAGTCGTAGAAGCTGCTCAACTTCGCAGCAGTTGTCGTTGCCATTAAACAAATGGCTACTAACTCTGACGGCGGAGGCGCAGTCAAAGTGTAGCACAAGATTGAAACCCTCAATCAGCTTGCCGAGCGTTTGCAAATCCCGATGTCCATTATCAGGTCCGGACTGTGAGTGCCAGTAGAGCAGTCGGGCAGCCAGGTGCGACTTGCCACTGCCGGCCGGACCAAGAATGACGCAAGGCCTGCTAGGCGTCAGCCTGGCCGGGGGCGATGGCTGTAGCATCGGCGGAATGAAGGCATCGGTGAGACACGGTTTGCCACCGAAAGCGACGCCGGGCGACGCTTCTAAACGATCGACGGCCACATTTGATAGGCGGCGTCGGTAGTTGCCTAGAAAACGCTGTACTGCAGGTGGTAGCATAGAAGAATCATCAACGGCCATATCAGCTTGCGATGATTGGCTACCATTTCTACTGCGGTCAGTAGTAGTTGCAGTGTGCGAATCTCTTCTAGGAATTGACGGTTTCGAACTCATCTCAAGCAACAGTCGCGCTGTTTAGAATCTCATACCGAAGCCGAATCAAGCCGAAATTTATAATCGCTTATATTTCTGGCTAGAATGGTTTTTATAGCCAAGCGGGGGTTGGGCACAACAATAAGCCTGCTTATTTTATTGCCATTGGCTTCTAAAAGAGGGGGCTTCATTTCCACTGGTCTCAAATAGATTCGTACCTAATGGCCCACTCTATACAATGTATAGTATACATTGTATGCCTACACACGCATGCCTACGCAAGATTCATTAAACAACACTGGGCAAGATTCGCCTAACCCAATGATTACGTGGCTTGGCCAAATTTACAAGTACATGCATGTAACTCAGGTCGGTTCATCCTGCGAATCTGGGAAGGCGGCAGCCTCAGTGTGAGGATCTGCCTCAGAAACTGAGGATCTAGGAGGCTGTATGGAACAGCAACTGAGGATCTGAGAGGCTGGCCCAGAAACTGAGTATCTGGGAGGCTGGCCGAGCAACTGACACTCTGGGAGGATGGCCCAGCAACTGGGGATCTGGGAGATCGTGGCCCAGAATCGTGGCCCAGAGGCTGGCCCCCAAACTGAGGATCTGGGAGGTTGGCACAAAAACTGAGGATCAATAAGGCTGGCCCAGCAACTGGGGATCATCATTGAGATGTTGGCCCAACAACTGCGGATCTGAGAAGATAGGAGCTCAGTCTCATGATTTGTTAGGCTAATGGGCTTAATTTAACACTCTGAATAACAGTGCATTCCAAGAATCTGAAAAGGTATAGCAGATCATAAAATGATGGAAGGCCAAGCGACACTTCAAGGGAGAGCTCAAGTGAGAAAGAAGGCAGAAAAGTGCGAGAAGCATCTAAAAGTATCTGATAGCATTAATTCGCCACACAAAGCGCCCTCCTCCAACCAGCAGCCAAACTCTTCTATATAATTCTACCCAAAGTACTTATCCACTTTGGCACGCAAGAAATAAACTGAACAGCCTGGCCCAATAGAAGACTAATGGCAGTCCTAGAGCGGCAAAGTTCTGCAATATAAACATGCAAATGGCTACTTGCTTAATTGGTTCAAGCCCGTATAGTTATTTAAATAGTATGCAACGAATTGCCAAAACGTGCTCAATTCTCGTAACAGAATTTGTTGCCAATGAAGAAGCAAACCTTTCTATAACAAACAGTGAATAAAGTTAATGAAAAAAAATTGAGGGCAATATAAAAAAAAAGGTGAAATTGGCAGAAAGGAAGAAATGACCAAGTAAGGTAATGATGGAATTATATAAAAGAAGTCTATAATAAAGTTCTGCTCCGCCCAATAAAAAAAGAAAACAAAATTAAGTTGTAAAGCTTTGGTTTTATTGTCCAAAACTGAGCACGTAAAGAAATTGTATGAAGTATAGAGTAGCAAATATACCCCGTGCGCCACAAGTGGACGCGAAGTTCGAACGATGTTATGAAGCTACTAAGCATACACTCGTACGTAAAGGTACTTGTAGATTGCAGGTAGTAATTTCCATGTATTAATTTGATTAAAAATTCATTTTACGATCTGTCGTTTAATTATCTGTTTAAAGTTCCAGCTCCTGTCTAGAGAGTAATGTTTAATTATCGGGTGTTTAAAGTTCCAGCTCCTGTCTAGAGAGTAATGTTAATTATCGGGTGTTTAAAGTTCCAGCTCCTGTCTAGAGAGTAATCGGGTGTTTAATTATCGGGTGTTTAAAGTTCCAGCTCCTGTCTAGAGAGTAATGTAATGTTTAATTATCGGGTGTTTAAAGTTCCAGCTCCTGTCTAGAGAGTAATGTAATGTTTAATTATCGGTGTTTAAAGTTCCAGCTCCTGTCTAGAGAGTAATGTTTAATTATCGGGTGTTTAAAGTTCCAGCTCCTGTCTAGAGAGTAATGTTAATTATCGGGTGTTTAAAGTTCCAGCTCCTGTCTAGAGTAATGTGTAATTATCGGGTGTTTAAAGTTCCAGCTCCTGTCTAGAGTAATGTTTAATTATCGGGTGTTTAAAGTTCCAGCTCCTGTCTAGAGAGTAATGTGTAATTATCGGGTGTTTAAAGTTCCAGCTCCTGTCTAGAGAGTAATGTTTAATTATCGGGTGTTCCAGC
>NIVC01001656.1:0-42743 GCA_002269645.1 Macrostomum lignano | reverse complement strand
GAAATTTATAATCGCTTATATTTCTGGCTAGAATGGTTTTTATAGCCAAGCGGGGGTTGGGCACAACAATAAGCCTGCTTATTTTATTGCCATTGGCTTCTAAAAGAGGGGGCTTCATTTCCACTGGTCTCAAATAGATTCGTACCTAATGGCCCACTCTATACAATGTATAGTATACATTGTATGCCTACACACGCATGCCTACGCAAGATTCATTAAACAACACTGGGCAAGATTCGCCTAACCCAATGATTACGTGGCTTGGCCAAATTTACAAGTACATGCATGTAACTCAGGTCGGTTCATCCTGCGAATCTGGGAAGGCGGCAGCCTCAGTGTGAGGATCTGCCTCAGAAACTGAGGATCTAGGAGGCTGTATGGAACAGCAACTGAGGATCTGAGAGGCTGGCCCAGAAACTGAGTATCTGGGAGGCTGGCCGAGCAACTGACACTCTGGGAGGATGGCCCAGCAACTGGGGATCTGGGAGATCGTGGCCCAGAATCGTGGCCCAGAGGCTGGCCCCCAAACTGAGGATCTGGGAGGTTGGCACAAAAACTGAGGATCAATAAGGCTGGCCCAGCAACTGGGGATCATCATTGAGATGTTGGCCCAACAACTGCGGATCTAAGAAGATAGGAGCTCAGTCTCATGATTTGTTAGGCTAATGGGCTTAATTTAACACTCTGAATAACAGTGCATTCCAAGAATCTGAAAAGGTATAGCAGATCATAAAATGATGGAAGGCCAAGCGACACTTCAAGGGAGAGCTCAAGTAAGAAAGCGCAAAGTGTATAAAATTCGCTCCCCTCGAAAATTCCGGCAGAAAAGTGCGAGAAGCATCTAAAAGTATCTGATAGCATTAATTCGCCACACAAAGCGCCCTCCTCCAACCAGCAGCCAAACTCTTCTACATCTATATAATTCTACCCAAAGTACTTATCCACTTTGGCACGCAAGAAATAAATGAACAGCCTGGCCCAATGGAAGACTAATGGCAGTCCTAGAGCGGCAAAGTTCTGCAATATAAACATGCAAATGGCTACTTGCTTAATTGGTTCAAGCCCGTATAGTTATTTAAATAGTATGCAACGAATTGCCAAAACGTCCTCACTTCTCGTAACAGAATTTGTTGCCAATGAAGAAGCAAACCTTTCTATAACAAACAGTGAATAAAGTTAATGAAAAAATTGAGGGCAATATCAAAAAAGCTGAAATTGGCAGAAAGGAAGAAATGACCAAGTAAGGTAATGATGGAATTATATAAAAGAAGTCTATCTATAATAAAGTTCTGCTCCACCCAATAAAAAAATAGAAAACAAAATTAAGTTGTAAAGCTTTGGTTTTATTGTCCAAAACTGAGCACGTAAAGAAATTGTATGAAGTATAGAGTAGCAAATATACCCGTGCGCCACAAGTGGACGCGAAGTTCGAACGATGTTATGAAGCTACTAAGCATACACTCGTACGTAAAGGTACTTGTAGATTGCAGGTAGTAATTTCCATGTATTAATTTGATTAAAAATTCATTTTACGATCTGTCGTATCACACGCAATACTTAGCTGTTTAAAGTTCCAGCTCCTGTCTAGAGAGTAATGTTTAATTATCGGGTGTTTAAAGTTCCAGCTCCTGTCTAGAGAGTAATGTGTAATTATCGGGTGTTTAAAGTTCCAGCTCCTGTCTAGAGAGTAATGTGTAATTATCGGGAGTTTAAAGTTCCAGCTCCTGTCTAGAGAGTAATGTTTAATTATCGGGTGTTTAAAGTTCCAGCTCCTGTCTAGAGAGTAATGTTTAATTATCGGGTGTTTAAAGTTCCAGCTCCTGTCTAGAGAATAATGTGTAATTATCGGGTGTTTAAAGTTCCAGCTCCTGTCTAGAGAGTAATGTGTAATTATCGGGAGTTTAAAGTTCCAGCTCCTGTCTAGAGAGTAATGTTTAATTATCGGGTGTTTAAAGTTCCAGCTCCTGTCTAGAGAGTAATGTTTAATTATCGGGTGTTTAAAGTTCCAGCTCCTGTCTAGAGAGTAATGTTTAATTATCGGGTGTTTAAAGTTCCAGCTCCTGTCTAGAGAGTAATGTTTAATTATCGGGTGTTTAAAGTTCCAGCTCCTGTCTAGAGAATAATGTGTAATTATCGGGTGTTTAAAGTTCCAGCTCCTGTCTAGAGAGTAATGTTTAATTATCGGGTGTTTAAAGTTCCAGCTCCTGTCTAGAGAGTAATGTTTAATTATCGGGTGTTTAAAGTTCCAGCTCCTGTCTAGAGAGTGATGTGTAATTATCGGGTGTTTAAAGTTCCAGCTCCTGTCTAGAGAATAATGTGTAATTATCGGGTGTTTAAAGTTCCAGCTCCTGTCTAGAGAGTAATGTTTAATTATCGGGTGTTTAAAGTTCCAGCTCCTGTCTAGAGAGTAATGTTTAATTATCGGGTGTTTAAAGTTCCAGCTCCTGTCTAGAGAGTGATGTGTAATTATCGGGTGTTTAAAGTTCCAGCTCCTGTCTAGAGAGTGATGTGTAATTATCGGGTGTTTAAAGTTCCAGCTCCTGTCTAGAGAGTGATGTGTAATTATCGGGTGTTTAAAGTTCCAGCTCCTGTCTAGAGAGTGATGTGTAATTATCGGGTGTTTAAAGTTCCAGCTCCTGTCTAGAGAGTGATGTGTAATTATCGGGTGTTTAAAGTGCCAGCGGTTATCTAGGGAGTAATTATCGTCCGTTTTTAAATTCCACCTCTTATCTAGGGAGTAATTATCGTCTAAAATTCCAGCACTTGTCTAGGGAGTTTAAAATACGTCTAGGTATCTAGATGTCTAGGTGTTAAAATACCAGCTTGATCAGGGCTGAGGGCAGCTTGAACATGTATTAAATGTACAACTTGATAGTATAATGTAGATAAAACTAACACAAAAGTCTGCTGCTGCATAGTTTTTTTTTAAGTTAAACCAATCGATTAAACAGTACAATAAAGTTTGAGATCTTTATTACACTCGCTTTAGTATAAGTATGACAAAAAAGCGAGTTGTGAGAAAAATGATAATAATATGTGTATTTTTTCGAAAAACAGCAACGAGCAGTGCGAGTGGAACTACCAATATAAAGAAAAATTAAAAACACGCGGAACAAAGATTAACGAAAGTGATATTTTTTATATATATAACACTAAAGCACTAAGCACTGCGGGGTTAAAAGTGTAGCAAAGCGAAAACACTGAGACGCGCAAAGTTATAATAATACGAATTGGAAATTATCGATGCTTTTTAAGAAGCTTCCCTACATGATTTGATCCTCCCCACTTCCAGTACAAGCCTTTATTTAACCAGCTAGAGAGGAGGGGAGAGGAGAGCTAAGAAGAGACAAACACTCAGCGGGTGAAAACGGTTACCCAGGCCAAGAAGCATCCCAGAGTCGTGATTAGAAACGCAGGTAGAATAGGAAAGAAATTGACTCTAGACCACTCTTTAAGACGAGGTGTCACGGTGTACAAGTCGTCAAAAGTCGCTTAAAAGTCGCTTAAAAGCGTTTTATTGTCTGCGACTCTGGGCCGTAGAGACGTACTTAAGGCCTGCTAGAGTGCATATGACGAATCAGAGTCGCGCTTGACGAATCTGTTGCGCTTGTGACGCAACAGTCGCCTGTTCGTGGCATTAGACACGTTTGAGTCGTTAAAAAAGTTTACAAGAGTCGCCCTAGAATCGCCAGAGAGTTGTTTGAAAACGAATTTTTCAGCGATTCTTGTCACGGTAAGGTTTGAAACGGGAGAAGAGGCTTTGCGAGTTGGAGTCTGCCAGAACCCTGATCTAGATGACCAATGCATTCACAACATAAACACTAATATAACAGGCTAAATTCAGCTTTCATCAACCGTGTAGTTTTGCAAGCTTACTTACAAAGTCTGTTACTCGTATTTTGTTACTTTCTTAAACTATACAGTATTTAAAGCCTATCCCCAAGCGACTTAGATATTACACAAAATACAAATAGAACAATAAAAAGACAGTTAAATAGAACAGCTATGGACATAAATAAAGACGGAGAATTTGAAAGCGCTGAACTTTGCCAAACAATTTTAACACGATTCGACGTTGCCTTGGTTACTCGAGTTAAAAAAAGTGTTTACACACTTTTATACACGATTTTTTCAGACAATCAAGTAAATAAGTAAAGTAAAAATATAAGCACACTTACTTACTGTGCCACTGTTAGATCAGCCAGTAGTGCAGACAGCACTTTTCCTGCTCGATTTTTTACACGATTTTGTCTTTTACAGTTTTACATATTCCAACAGGCATCATGCGTTATCGAATGCGAGAAATGCGATTCCAGGGTTAATATTGTCCGCAACAACGGTCGCCAACCTTGCACTTTGCTAATTGATTACAAAAATTCAACCTCCAGTTGCTAGGAGTACATATAACACACAGACACTGACATTAGTTATTCTATCCAAGCTATAGATTAAGTGAAGAGAAAAACCTGCTTTAAATTAGAGTTAAAATTTACTACTTTAGCATAGAAACTTATAAGAGCTTAACTTGGCATTTAAACTGATGCAGCCGTTTGGACAGCCAAAATGTACTTCGATATGTGGAACAAATCTATGTGTAAATAGTTAACTAAATACAAGAGAGTAGCGGTGGCCCAGTATAAGAGGATTTGGGAGGCTGGCCCAGCAACTGACACTCTGGGAGGCTGGCCCAGCAACTGAGGATCTGGGAGGCTGGCCCAGCAACTGAGGATCTGGGAGGCTGGCCCAGCAACTGAGGATCTGGGAGATCGTGGCCCAGAATCTGAGAATCTAAGAGGCTGGCCCCCAAACTGAGGATCTGAGAGGTTGGCACAAAAACTGAGGATCAATAAGGCTGGCCCAGCAACTGGGGATCTGGGAGGCTGGCCCAGCAACTGGGGATCTGGGAGGCTGGCACAACAACTGGGGATCTGGGAGGCGGTGGCCCATCTTAAAGATTCAAAGGTTATATAATAAACTAAGGATTGAGTTTTTCCCTGAATGGCACCAGCACGCAGTAGTGCAAAACAAAACTGCAATCCAGCTTTTAAACAGCCAAGTAAACATCACTTGCAGAATGCACAGTTCAGCTCTCAGAGCGTGACCAATGCCATCAATCAGCTGCCGGGATAAACGCTGCAATTAGCATACTTTTTAGTCCACAGCCGGGCAGTTTTGTCATGCTCCTCCCGGGCTTGCACGTACTGGGCCGCGATCGAGCCAACCAGAGGGTCGGCCGGATTGCAGTCAGTGAGCAGGGAGCAGATTGACAGCAGCACTTTGGAGATGGTCAGAGCCGGGGACCAGTTGTCTTTGAGGATGTCCAGACAGATGACGCCTTGCGAATTGATGTTGCAATGGTAGATGCGGGTCTTGAAGGTTACCTGCGTGTTTAGAAAAGGGCTAGTTTAGAATTTAAGAAAGTTGTCAAAAAATACTTCAGGAATCCTCAGTAGACTCAGCTATCCCTACCCTTGATTATTTACTACAAACCTTAGGTGGCTTAAACGGATATTCAGTAGAAAAATTAATGTCCAAGAAGAACACGCCGCCTTCGTAAACCGAGCCCTGTGGACCCAGTATAGTTGACACCCATTCGAACAAGTTGTCGTTCTTGGGCCCGGCGCTGCGGTTCAGGGATGGGAATGAAATGTTACTCGCGTAGCAATCCTAATTTTTATCTATCTATATGCTATCTGTCTGTCTGTCTATTTATCTATCTATCTATCTATCCGTCTATCTATCTATCTATCTATCTATCTATCTATCTATCTATCTGTATAGCTATCTATCTATCTATCTATCTATCTATCTATCTATCTATCTATCTATCTATCTATCTATCTATTTATCTATCTATCTATCCGTCTATCTATCTATCTATATATCCACCTATCTGTCTATCTATCTATCTATCTATCTATCTATCTATCTGTATATCTATATATCCATCTATCTGTCTATCTATCTATCTATCTATCTGTATATCTATCTATCTGTATATCTATCTATCTATCTATTTATCTATCTATCTATCTATCTATCTATCTATCTATCTATCTATCTATCTATCTATCTATCTATCTATCTGTATATCTATCTATCTATCTATCTATCTATCTATCTATCTATCTATCTATCTATATATCTATCTATCTATCTATCTATCTATCTATCTGTATATCTATCTATCTATCTATATATCTATCTATCTATCTATCTATCTATCTATCTATCTATCTATCTATCTATGTATCCATCTATCTATCTATCTATCTATCTATCTATCTATCTATCTATCTATCTATCTATCTATCTATCTATCTATCTATCTATCTATGTATGTATCTGTATATCTATCTATCTGTATATCTATCTATCTATCTGTATATCTATCTATCTATCTGTATATCTATCTATCTATCTATCTATCTATCTATCTATCTATCTATCTATCTATCTATCTATGTATGTATCTGTATATCTATCTATCTGTATATCTATCTATCTACTCATGAGTTTAACTCTCTCCCAGCACATCAGTGTCAGCAACTCGGCGCAGACCTGCAGTTGGGCGGCGGGTCAATGGTTATCTCAGTGAGCTCCTTCTGTATCCGTTTCAAGCTGGTAGAGCTGGCCTTGGATTTGTTCGCAGTTGAAGCTGATGAAGATCGAGTTGCGGCCGAGTGCTGCGGTGGCTGCTGCCTGTGGACTCCATTGCTAGAGCCGGTTGCCGAAGCAGAAGCAGAAGATGTGGCGGCCTGTTGCTGCTGCTGCTGTTGGTCGCGAGTTCTTTTAACCCCTCGCCTACCAGTAGTGCCATTGCTGTCTGGTGCTGGCATTTTTTATCAATTAATAGATTTCACAAGACTTCTTTTGAATTAAAAACTCTAAAATTTTAGTAAAGAATTTTAAATATTATAAAAGGCCATCTATTAGTACTAAGAAAATTGTAATAGGTATTTTAGACTTAATGATCTTATGATATGAATTTCATCATGTATATACTGGCACCAAAGTCTTTAAGATAGTATGGGCATTTACAAAGGCCCTATATTCTGCATATTTTATCAATGATCTATAAATTGACAATGGCTATGTCATATAAAGGATTTTATATACTTGTAGTAATAGAGTATAACTTTAAAAGGTAGTATATATTATTGGATTTCTTAAAAGGCATCATTATTTCTTACAATAGTAAGCACTTTTATCAAGGAGCAGATTAGGTCAGTGATAACACATTTGATTTATATGGCAAACCCTATTGGAGTGATTTTTAAAATAAGTTGTGGATCCTTGTGCTAAGCATATAAATTTGTAGGTTTTTGGAAATTCACAGTTATTAAGGCCAACCTCCAAGTTTCAAAGTGTACATGCTTAATGATTGGGAAGTCAAGACTAGGCCTGCCCTTGCCCACAGCATTAGTAATAGCACTTTCTACACTAGTGGTAGGCAGTATATCTTAGTACAGATGAGGTGGTTTGCTAGCTAGAGTCACCAATAGTACAAGTCACTTAGATGGACTAGGCTAGCAGTCATACATGTGCAACAACTGGTTGAGCCCGCTGGCTAATGAGGGGCCTGGCCAAGGTAAGTAGCAAAAATGCCAACCCAAAAAATAGACATTTACTAATTAGCTGGCAAGGCATTTAGCCTTAATAATACAGTCATAATTACTCTTGCCATTTACCTAAAACTATGTTAATGTTTGATTTGGTTTCTTTCATAGATAAATTAAATCTTTGGTCAAAAAGTGGTGGCAGTGCAGCAAGTCTGATTAGGGGAGTGGCAGCTAGGTAATTATCTCTTCCTAGCAAATTTTTAGAATTAGAGCAGTGCAGTATGCAAAAAGTTCAAAATAGTGCATATAATGAGCATACACTAAAAATTATGGTGGGGCACCTTATGGAGATATGGAAGGGTCATCACCCCCCTAAGGGGATAGAGGATGGTCATTTTGGGGCAGCAGCCCCCTCTGCCCCCTGCCTATGGTGCTATTGGAAAAAATAAGTTATAAAGCCAGTCAATAGTAGGATCATGTATGTGTGCACTAGAAGTTACCCAAAAATATGCAAATATATTTTTTATTATTTTTAATTAATGTGCTGGGTATACCAGGCAAAAAATGCATTAGTACACTAGGTGTGCCAGTGGTAAGTCTGCAATCTCTTAGTCCTTAGCTTATTCTAGCTTTAACACTAACATTTATATAAATTAAAAGTGCAAACATTTTTTTGATAAAACTATTATTTTTTATATATGTACAATCTATTTGCAAAAGAATTGTTAAATTATATAGGCCTACTTACAACCTAATGCTATATAATTTTTTAAACTTTTTTTAAATACTAAAATTTACATAAGGCCTAACTTAAATGTGATTTATTGCGCTTATATAATGTATACCCCCTGATTTACACTGGCCATGCAACTTACCTATAAAAGAAACTAAGGCAAAATTAACACAATTTTAGGTAAATGGCAAGAGTAACTATGACTGTCTTATCAAGGCTGAATACCTTTTATAATCTAATTAGTACTACTTTATATTCTTTTAAGTGGGCATTTTTGCAACTTACCCCTGGTCCACCACAATTTAAAGTGGCCAGATTGGCCAGGTCAGATAGAATTTGCACATAATATATATTTTTATAAACAATAATGGCATGGTGCAATCTTTTTTTAAGTCTAAAATAAGTGTATGTATACTATATAGTCCATGCTATATACCAAAATTTAAGCATATATGCACCACAAGACTTTTTAAAAAAATTGTACTAGTATACACTAGGCCTAGCTGTTAAAATTGCTTGTCAGAAATTTCTAGCGCAAATGATATGATCTTATATATGATGGCTTGTGTTGTATAGCCAAGGAGGTTGCACATGTATGTTAACAAAAATACAAAACCACATTGGTCACTTACTTGAAGCCATAGTAAGCCAGCCAATATGTAAATTAATAAGCCTTATATAAGAATATATAACTACTATGTAACTACTAACCTATCTAGAGGCCCCCTAAAATTAAATTATTATAGACCAAGGATTCAAGGAAGAGCAAAAAGAAAAGAGCAAACATGGCAAGCAAAAGAAAATTTAGTCTAGAAAAACAAATATAGAAAAGACAAAACAAAACAACAAATTTAAAAAAATGAATAGGCCTAAAAAACTAAAGTATATTAGTTATAAAATATAACAGATATAATTTCAAAGGTTGCACTTATGTTATGATGATTTTTATTAAGGCAAAAGGTAGGCCTATAGCAATATAAAACATATATTTAATTATAGGCCTAAATTATATTGCCTAAGTTCAACAAACTTATTATAGATCATATTCAATTCAATTAAAAAAGGTGATAGGCCTAATAGAATCATGTCCTACACTCCTACTATAATGGAATCCTTTAACCAGAGCCATAGGGCATAACCTAATAGTACTAGTAGCTGTCTACTAATAGGCCCTTTAGGCTTATTTAAATAGGCCATAGGACATAGGACATAGGCCTATGCATAGCCTGTAGCCCTATACGGCTAGGCCTATAGCCATGGGATTAGGCCTAGCTAGGCCTAGTGGCTAGCCAAAAAAGCTTTTTCATTTGTTTTCCATTTATATATATCTATAACTGCTTTAAACAAATAGGTAACCATTTATTATAGAAGTTGTAGGCGTATTCCAAATAAAGTTTGAATATCTTCAAAACATTACCAAACAAAATTTCAACTCAAATCAAATCCATTGATGTAGGGCCTAACTCATTGAAATTGAGTTAATGATGTAGCTTTCTTGACTTCATTGAATAATTAAATCGAAGCTTTGAAAAATAGCCTAGCGGTTGAATAATGAAGATAAAGATCCAGCCTCCCACTCTTTTATCAAATTATTCAGTCAGATCGAAAGCGCAGAGCCTAGAGTATGTATGAGAGTTCTCAAATTCAAATCTTAAGCAAACACGTTTTGAAATAGTGCACAGTTTTTTATATCTTCGTGAAAACGCGATCGTGAACTTAAAATATTCGATCGATTACCATTATCATTTTGTCAACATGACTAGAGGAAACGTCAACTTAAATCCGAAGTTCGGCTCTAAACCGCTCGCAGTGGTAGGCAAGCATGCCTGTGAAATATGAAACAGACGTTAGGCCTATGGGCTGTTGTCTGCGTCGATGTTTCACACCTGCTCAGCCTCTTTCAAAGAATCCCGCGAGTGTTCAACGTGGACCCTAGGACCACTGGACAGACTGGGAAACGGCGCCGGTCACCCTTCCGTGGCTTTGGCCTTGAGCCTTAGCCGCTAAGGGTACGGGTTATCCCGCGGTGCGCCTACCTGTCGTTTTCCTGTCGTACCCTAGCTTTGACCGTAACAGCTGGTACGCAGCTAGACTGCGGGACCTGGCACTGCTATACTGCCCTCAATGCCTAAGGTATTGACCGCGCCGAAGGGCTGAAGGTCGGGGAGCAAAACCGGCCGCTGTAGCTAGCGGTTTTCTTTTTTATTTTTTCCACCCTTCTTTCGTGACTCTGCTCACCCTTTCCCGCTTTCAGCCGTGGCTTCTACGGCCTCAAACAAATCCCGCTGAAGCCGGGAGGGACCCCGGCAACTCCGTCCAGAGCAACTCCGTTCTACCGGGGCAGTTGGGCTCGCCGCCGGCTCGTCAGGCGACAAGCCCGCATGTGCAACCGGGCCCTCCGTGGAGGCCCGAAGTGCCCACAATCAAACGTCGCAATTAGCGGCGACGGCGACACCGAGACAGGGAAGCTGCGGGTCGGCCACCTGCGAAGGGGAAACCTCGGGAGGTCGAAAGCTGCTGTTGGGCCGAAAGGAGCCAGCGACCCCTGCCCACCCCCCCCCCAGCAAAAAACCCCCCGTTTGATGTGCCACCCAGAAAACCTGCCATCAGCGTGACCGAGCCTTCGTGAGCTGCCGCTGCCACCAACTACGCCTCAAAACTCAAAGCTCCAACAAGCTCCTCCTCTTCGGGGAGGAGCAAGGAACTCACTGCTGATCAACTCGACAGTGCCCATCATGGCGCACCTTTGATGCTGCGCTTATGACCAGCCAAGATCGAAGGCCGCATCTTTATCTGGTGCAACTCGGAGGCGATCCTGCCAAAGCTGCATGCACCCTGCACCTCGAGGTCAACGGGATCCTATACACCACACGTCACTTCCCGTACGGAGAAGGGGACCATGCACGGTGATCCTAGGGCTCTCTAACGCTTGGGCTAAGCGCTTGCCGCCTAAGCCACAATTCAGCTTGGTCTGACTCAGCTGACCATCCTCCGTTGCGAGGAGCGGAAAGCTGATGAAGCCAAGCATGCTGAGGCTTCCGAAACCGGAACTGGGGCCCAGGCTCCTCCGGTAAAGAAGCTGAGGCAAACGGCTGACTCAAGCCCGGTAAGGCAGTCCGCGCTGCTGAAACCAGCAATCGCAACCGCAAACCTGCCAGGAGCACCCGGAGGTGCGGTCTGATTCAGCGCGCGCTGAGCGCCTCCGGGCGCTCCGCGGGTCCGCGATAGGGTGTTCCAGCTGTTTGGTAGATCAGTAGTTCAAGGCAGCTTTAACCCCCTAGGTGTAGCCCCTCCTAGATTCGTCTTTGATTGCAGGTACATGTATTTAATTAACAGCAGGTGTGTTTATTTGCATGTAAATGTGCATTTGCATGCTTCACAGCCTTTAAAGTACATGTACGATAGTCTACTACATGAATATGCAGTTAATAGATCGATCAGCCTTGCATATGAATACTGTCGTGACTGCTGGAGCACAAACAGGAAGTTCTGGATTATCCTACATCAACAGGTTACACTTTCTGACAACATTCCGCTGGATGTCGGTGTGAACCGGCGCAGCCAGGGCATTCACTGCTTCACCGACGGCTCGCTGTTCAACGGCCGCGCTGGAGCGGGTATTGCCATTTTCCACGAGGGTAAGATGCTTCTCCAGGAAAGTCTGCACCTCGGTGAGAACACCTCAGTTTTCCAAGCTGAAATTTGCGCCATTGAGCAGTGTGCCCAGCAACTGTTTCAGGCGAACATTAATAATTTTGACATTAATTTCTACACTGATAGCCAAGCTGCTATTAAGGCCTTAACCACTGAGAATATCTCCGCTGCTACAGTATCTCAATGCCACCGCAGTGTGCAATCTCTCTCAGTCCTTAACAGGATTAGAATTATCTGGACACCTGGTCACAGCAACATCCTGGGCAACGAGCTCGCGGACTCTCTCGCCAAGGAGGGCAGCAACCCAGACGGCAACCACCGTCTGATGAGGCTACCCACCCCCAGGTCGCAAGTCACCCGCCATATCAACAGGTGGCTCCATCAGCAGCACCAGCTCCACTGGAACAGCTGCACCGAGTACAGGCAGAGCCGCTCTGCCATGCCTAACCTGAACAGGAAAGTCTCTGATTATCTGATTTCGCTTAACAGAACCGACCTCAGGGAGATGTGCATGGTCCTAACCGGCCACGGATTCTTCCAGAGACATATATCGTTGCAAACCGGTTGCCCTCCCACCTGTCCCTTCTGTGGCATAGGAGAGGAGACCGCGGAGCATCACGTCACCTTCTGCCCTTACTTCAACAAGGCGCGGCACAAATACCTCGGCCACCCCCAGCGGATGGACGAGCTGACCACCGCGGACAATATCCGAGACCTCCGCGCCTTCGTCCGGGACTCCGGCCGGATGAGGGTCGCCGATGCCTCCACTGCGGACCTGCCGACTACTGGCGGGGACTGGGCGCACCCCCAAGGCTTATCCTTGTGCTCTTTTACCTTGGGGTTGCGATAGGGGCCTCGCGGCCTATTCGCGGCGCCTGCGCCCCCCGTCAGTAGTTAGTTTAGTTAGTTCTGAGAGCGGGACGTTAACTCCTCTAACTGGATCAAGTTACCCGCGGTCAAATCCAATGTTGCCAGGGAAAGCTGCTGTTAATGAGAAGCGAGCCATCTGTGCGCACGCCAAAACTCGATCGATGGACACAAGCAGAATCATAATTTACTCGTATCTACATTGTTCTGTTTGTTTGTGCCGAAGGCTAGTAAGAAATTTTACATTCGAGTAAGGCCTATACCTATGTAAGTGGCCCAAGTGGTGCAAGTTACACTAAAGAATACGTGTAACTACGAGCTACCTCGTCATGTATGTATTTCTGCTCAAGCTAAAGGATTCTACCGAAGTAAATTTAGTTTGCTAGAGTGCAGTGGAAAATGTTTCAAAGAGAGGGAAAACCGCAGTTTAAAAATAGAATCGTCTTAAAAATAGTCTCGTATAGCTCCAAGTTCAATTACATGTAAATTGTTGTACATGTAACATGTCAATTACGGAATTACGGAGGAAATATAGAAGAAACAGTTCAAAGTGCAGCTGTGCAAAAATTGCTTAAAAATATGATAAAAATTTCAAAAGATACAAACTCATAAGGTAAAAATTGAAACTGTCAGAAGAAAATAAATAAGGAATCCTCAGTACATGATGCTGCTTAAGTCCCTGGGTCGACGGCCCCGATCAACTTCATCATCGTCATCGCTGTCTGCATAGACGCTTCTGTTCTTATCCGCTCTGTGGTTGGGTCTGCTGGCAGCGGAGGTGGTCCGGGACCCCCGCCCCGCAGATCGGGCCCGAGATTCGCCAGCCGTTCCAGTCCCAGACACCCGCACTGTTGGTTCCTCCAGATCATTGTCAGCTCGAGTTCGAGTTGATTTGCCGCTTCCATTTCGACTGGGACGCGATCGAGCGCTTTGAAGTCGTCGACTAGGCTGCTCCTGCTGCGACTCTGACGTCGGTTTTGGCTCCTTAGACTCGCTTGAAGGCGACGACGGTTTAGCAGCATCGGCAGGCTGAGCCGTTCGATTTTTGGTCGAAGATTTCGGGGATTTTTCTTTAGACCGATCAGTGCGAGATTCGCTCTTTCGGGCAGCAGCACTGGCCCTGTCGCTTGACGCAGGTTGAGCAGTGGAATCATCTCGGCTGCTTTTTAGTTTCCTGGTGATGAAGGAGTGGAGTTACATTTGTATACACTTGTGCTTTTCAGCATAATTTTCATTATAAGTGAAGGTATAATGTGTCAAATTACAGTTGGCATTCTCAGCAAAATATTCACCTGGATCTCCAAATCTTCGGATTTGTCTCAAACAGTCGCTTGTGGTTGCCGTAAATCCAACCAGAATAGCGCTTGTGACTGTCTTCTCGGCCGCCGCCTGGATAGAGTCAAAGTTGGTCCATGAATCAGTTATTGCAAGATTTACGGGTAAAAGATAAAAAACTGACTAAATTCAGGTGGAAAAGAAGATAATATTCAATATTATTCGATCATTTAAGTGAAAAGTATAAGGACGCTATATATACTTGCAAAACCAAGCAAGTTTGCGCTTTGTCAGAGGCAGATTCATAAGTTCGTAGTTTTAAAATATGCCGGAGATCGGCAAGCAAATTGCGGCAAAATTACAATCGATCCTGTCTCCTAGTGCATGTTTAAAAATAGTTCTATCTGGTTAGATTGTTGTTGTTAAACGGGGTGGTAAGCCGGGGGCTACCAGCGGATCAGGCCTGAGAGGGGCTCTGCCGCTGAGGGGCACTACCAGGGGCATAAAGCCCGATATACCCGCCTGATTGGACCCCGACGTCTAGGCCAGGGGAATTTTGGAGGCTACTAACCCAAGCCTATGGTACAAGACACCGCCAACCCAATATTAGTGGAATCAGGGACGGAGCTAGGACCGAGTCCACCCAGGCCACCACCGAGCAGACAAATCCCGGGAGTGCGCGAAAAAACAGAATTGGAATTGAAAATGTTTGGTATACTACTGAAAGCAGTCCAAGAGCGGGGAAACCCAGAAGTCTTGGAAATTGCTTAACTATTGGAGCGAGTCTGGAATGCTTGTATCCGAGGGCGAGTCTCCTATCAAGCAAAATATTGCGACTACCTATAGGGCTGCAAGCCACAAGTGTATCACCTAACCAGCTCTATATTGGAGGCCAGGCCAAGGGGGCGGAGAGGGGCACAAGGGGCGGGTCGGCCATTGTGGTGCCATTTGACGCCAAGCGGAAAGATTTGCGCTGTGCCGATCTGCTTTTATGTTTTCTTATTTTTCTTAGAAAATATATTTCGAGACGTGAAAACTGAAGGCGACGCTGCGGCGGCAGCTCATGGATTCGGCGCCTTTGAGGCTGCTCCATGCGGCCCTTCAAGCTGACCAAGGCCCTGAAAAAGGGGACTCAGCTGCAATGCCTGTCCACCATCCTGCGCCAGCGACAACGCCACGTGATCCGAGCCAAGTGCTACTGTTTCCAGCCTATACAGCTGTTTCAGCCGCTCGTAAAGGACGTCCAGCGCTGCTCACCCTACAGGACCCATTTAGGCGGGGCCAAATGCGAACCCGTCCATACGTGGGCTCCCTGTTGCGCGACGCGAGTGCATACTTAAATATTTAAAATAAAATATGCAAATTATGTTTGAAATCCCATACCTTTGAGCAACTCGCTCATGAGCAAGCCATAGTAACTGTTGCTAAGCGACCGCTTGGTGTCATCGAGACTGTAGATCTGAGCAATCGAATGCAAGTAGCTTCTCTGCCCTCGACTGAGTTCGGGATGGTTCAGTTCCGGGACTTTATTCAGAGTGTTCTTAGGCACGCAGAAGCGAGACTGGATGCGATGAGGCGGCTCAAGACAGGGCGGTATCAGGCCAGGCTGCCAGGTGTGCCGACCGCTTTGGGATCCTGCGGAGGGGGAGTATACATGCAGTTCGGCAGGTACATGCATGTACAGTAAAAAGATTTTTTTAATCAATGCGTAGCCATAAAATAGTTAGGTAGGGTACCAGCCCCAGTTCACTACAATAAGAGGAGCCACTGTTCCCCTAAATCAATCCGACGTCACTGACGAATATGTACTTTTACATTACATCGACGGATAATGACGTCATACGTCGCCTGAACGTCGGTGCAATGCAAAAGTACATATTTGTCAGCGACGTCGTTAGACATCCGAAACGTCGGCCTGTATCTGCATCGAGCCTAGCCACATTGGTGATGCAGGAAATAGTAAACTCTCAGCACTATAAGGTCTTATTTGAGGAACTCATTAAAGAGTAACTATGCAACCTAAACATGCCTGGAGTCTGCGGTATTAAAGTAGTCGCATTTTCCCGTGTCGCAGACGCGGCAGGGATCCATTCGTCTTTGTCCGCACCGCCGCGTTCAGTGAAATCTGCAAGATCAGTTTGCAACAAAGAGTACATTCTATGAGCTTGAGAACTTACTAACTGAGCCTCTGCTAGTGCTCAGGGCCGCCAGTAGGTCAAGAAACTCCTCCTGGTCGGCTGTCTCCGACCTGCGCGAGCTGCTACCAGCCATCTGGTCTCGTCGACTGTTCGACATTACTGACAAAAAACTACTCAAAAGTATTCTGATGGGGCATGTAAGTAGAAGCAAACGTTGAAGCTCACACAACGAAGTAATATTTGTTGAGCTCAAATGTTTGCCATCTTATCGCTATATTAGTATTGGCTTAATGATACTCCGAGGTCTCTCTGCCTTCCTTTACCTGCTCTCCGAGTACACAGGAGAGCTTTATTGTTCTTTTTCAGTCTGCCGTCTCTACTAAAACTCTTTCGTTTTGGCCCGCTCGCGGTTTAATTATACTCACTTCTGCTGATGAGGCGTCCCCTGTGACTATGGGCGAGTTCTTCAAGATCTACAGTACGTCTATAGTGGACTCAACTTGATGACGATCTGACAAGTATCGCGCTCTCAAATTCTCTTTCTCTCTCACAGAATTTGGTCGGCATTTGCGCTCTATCCCCAGTCTCTCTCCCTCTCTTCATCTCTTCTCTTTTTAGTAAACCGGCCGCTTTTTTAAAAACACGTTGCTATGAAAATTTATATGGCGCTCTCTGCGTGCAGTCTAAATTGAGCTGTGTGATGTAAGCACAGAGAGGTGAACAATAAATAAGCACTACTGACTTAAAAGTAGTGCGTTACGGTTATGGAAACCAATTGAAATGTAATTTCCGCTTATCTATTGTACCATTGGCAAGCATATGTCCTGAACTGGCTACGCATGTATGTAAATGCACAAGGTTACTGGAGCTTCAGCGCGTACCTAGATTCTGACAGTGCAAGTACGAGCGTATATATGGTAATACAAACTTGCACGCTTCATTACATGTACATGTATGCTTTTAAATGACGGGTAGAGCAGTTCAGCGGCAAAAGCGTCTTAATCTCGCACCACGACTCCCTGGTTCGATTCTCCACATTAGTTTTGGGCTTGAGCACGAAAGTTTACTAGGAGCTTGTGGTGCGATGCCTGACGATTAATAAGTCTGAATCGCTGTACACCCTGTGTGAGCGTGTGTCTAAGTGCGTGCCAGCGTACAGTATTGGCGTGCTTGTGTGCTCAGGAGCCAGCCGAATGGGCGGAATCACCTGGTTGTGGGACGATGTCACCAAAGGCGTTGCGCCAGGACGCCTACAACCATCGAGCGAATCTTTATTTTTTTCAAGATTCTAATCAAGTAAGACAGACCCCCAATAGACCCCAGAGGGGCCATGGATTGATGCCAGAGATTCATGTGCCCATAAAACTGCTGCCTTCGCTGCTGAATTGCATGAATACCGGCTGGAGTTTCTGGCATGGTTCATTGAACGTTGTTCTACGATGGCTGTGCCTTCTTAAACGTGCTGAGTATAGAGGCTCAGGAATCAGATCATAGGAAAATTATTTGAAAAGTTTTTTGACTTTCCTCTTGGATCTTTTTGAGTGAGAGAAGATTGTGCGAGAGAGCTTGGGTAGAACAGTTTCCGTTCTGGGCATGTTCGTCTTAAAAGAGCTGCAATTGTGCAGGCGGAAATGTGACATGGACTCAAAGTGGGTGTCGCTCAATTTAAGCTTTCACTGAGAGGGAGAGCTTGTTGTGATTGACTGGCATGATTAAGTTTACTAGATTATTGTATTAAAGGGGGTTGTAGTCTAGTGGTTAGAGCGTCGGAATCAGGACTGAAAGGTCAGGGGTTCGATTCTTGACTCACTCGGAACAATTTGTGTCCTTGAGCAAGACACTTAAACTGTGCATTGCTTCAGTTCACCCAGCTGTAAAATGGGTGCCAGCATTAGTTGGGGTATTTGAGGGTGTGTGGCGACCCCCCCCCCAGTCCATCGACTGAACAGCCGTACGCAGCCTTCAAATGCGCCGCGCAATAGCTGCCACTGAGCTGTCGGATTCTACACTCGTACATCTGCCAATTGGGGCAGGTGTAATCAATAAAATTTTTAATATTATTACATATGCGAATTCTAACATTAACTAGGGCTTCTTTATTCTCACCTCTAGCAAATGTTGTCGACCGATGATGAGAATAAAACGCGGCACCTGCGGGTCTTGATATGTTGTGAATATGTACTTTATACAGACATTTGAAATGTAAAGAGTTTACGAAGCTTAAAAGCTTTGGCTATACTGCACCTGTAACTGGGGGTTGTGCTGCTTCGAAATCGCTTTCTTTTGTCCAGCGACTGCGTGCTTCTGTTCTGAAATGAGTGGCGGTTGGCTGGTCGGCCATACGAGCGCACTTCTGCTTTCGCATTTCACTTTAATTCTGTAAAAATAACCTCACTTTGAAGAACTTGGCGATTGTTTGCATAAAGGACTACAACTATTTCTACTAGAATTTCTACCATTCAAGAGTGTAATGTCCTGTCCTGAGTTGTTAAGCAGTCCTTGGCTTGCATTTCAGGACTAGAAAGCAAGTTTGAAATTAGAAAAACTCTTTACTTAAAGGCTCGTTTGCACGGCCATCAACTAAGGCCAGCATATCTGAAATCACACGAAATTTGAAAAACACAATGTATAACACGAAATTTTTACACTGGTGACCGGATTTGTTGGCTTATTCAGACTCAAATAGACTCAAACATGTGGACTCTCTGCGCCTTGTAGGTTGATACTCCGCTCCCTTTATAATATCTTACACGATGGGCTTACCGAAAAGCAACCCTCGGCCGTTGAGTCTTCACTGACAGCAGCTGATGGTACCGATATGAGAAGCTGGTTATGCTTCTGAAGCTGGGCCATTTTAAGCGAAAATTGGACAATTCATTCAAACTGTGACACTGAAATTTGTGAATTATAAAGTATCAATACGAGCAATTGACGATTGGTTCTTAGAATATTGACGAATCACTCACTTTGAAACCAGAATGGTTTAGTAAATGTTAGTAACAGTAGTATAATTGCAGTGTGAGCATCGTAAAATACTGTAAATTGGTGTTGAGTATGTTGTAATTTCTAATAACTCTACGATGCTCAATCACGCTGGTACATGTACTTTTAAAATTGAGTACATATAAGGCTGTCAAAAAGACACCATAATGTTCATTTAGTTCAATAAATTTCGACATACTATAAACATCCTGGAGTTTTAGTTCTTGAGGCGCTTCCTGAGAGTGAGCTTGATAATTCGGCGAATAAGGATGTTCTGCAAAGAGCTGGCTGCAGAAGGAAGTTGACGGCAAACATTCGGAGACGCCAGGTGTAGTTCTTTGGGCATATTATGAGGCATATTATGAGGAAGGGAAGAATCGAGCAGCTGTCAGTGACTGGGAAGATTGAAGGAAAAAGTGACCGGGAGAGACATTGAAAAACCTTGTCTCATTAATCACAATGAATAGACTTGAACACCCTGGAAATACTCCACGTCTCAATGGACCGTGCTTCGTGGAAGACCGTGGTCACCAACGTCCTCCGTCAAAATGACACCAGAGAGAGATAAACATCCTCGTCGAGCGTTACACATTGCGGTGCATTTCTAAGATTTACGTGTGTACCAGCGTCTTTACTTGATGTGCATCACAGACTACTTGAGAACTAAGAATATTCTATGCCTATGTGAGGGCGAAAATATACGAAGCGTGTGTGCGTGTCGCGTCTTCAATAAGCGAGTCCGTGATGTACATATGATTCGTGATGACATATGATGTAAGGTCAACGTTACAACCTCTAAGCTGAGCTTACAGTAGTTTTTAGAACTAAATTGGATTTGATAAGGACTTTGCGGGTGAATAGGTGTAGATACATGTATTTGATTAGTTTATTATGTATATTCATGCAAGAACAACGTGAGAGAATGGCATGTCAGCCTCAAACCAAAACTTTAAAAAGGCAAACCGTGAAAAAATTCATAATTACTTTCATAATTCAGTTAATCAAAATTTAGTTAAAGGGAGAAATACATTCGCACAGCACTCCAAATCCTTTAGAAGCAAAATCACTTGCAGCTTCATTGAAGTCCACTAGACCAGGAAAAGCAGTTCCAAATCTTGCGACAGAATTTTCACTTCCATAGTTGTCTGGCTGGCGAGAGCTCCACAGACTTTTGTCCAAGGAAATGTTGCAGGCGACCCAGTGCCAACCTTCTCCAGGCTCCAGACTGCCAGGTTTTTGGTACCCACCAAGCCAGAACTGACCTCCAGGGCAATATGTCTTGTACATGATGTTCACTCTGCTCATCTCTGCGGTGTCAGTAACATCCGCCATGATCACCAGACCGCTCTCCGACTCACATTTCTGTCTACTCATCGACCAGTTCCTTGAACCGAAGTGCAGCCTGTACTTTGCTCCGCACAGGTCGTCTCCGTAGCAAGACGGACACAGCGCGCCCGCCTCGAGTCCCGGCTGCTGCTTCACAAACACCCGGCCTCTCCTGGAGCAGCCGCAGTCCCTCACCGACTTGCTGCACTTGTCAAACACGAACAGCTGGCACGGACCGTCAGCCAGGCTGAACGCCTGGCAGCGCCGGTTTCTGGTGCACAGAGCCGCGCACATTTAATTTTGTTAATTTTGTTTGTTGAATTGCAATTTGAGTGAATCTCCGTATAGATGCTTTTACGCACAAACTGCCGTGAATCGAGTGAAACTCTTGCTCGTTGAAGCCAGCTGTCAAAAACTGATCACAGAGTATAAACTGAATTAGCAATGTGATTTGTAAGCCTTGCATTGCCATCCTGAACAGCTCTTGGAGTAACATTAGTTGTTGTGTTTGAGCTGCCAATACGACGCTTTTAATTGCGGGTCTGCATCCAGTCTAAAGTGGATTGCAATTGTACGTTTTTTTCGTTGAATTGCGCATCAAATAAAAACACCTGGGGCAGTTAAAAAGTTTATGAATAAATACTTGACGAGCCAAACCGTTTTCTGACATTCAAATCTACTAATGAAAAGGCCTATTCAGGAGGTGCTGGTCGACATCACGGCTCCAGGCAAACTTTTTTACCTTAAGGCCCAGATAAAAAATCCAGCTCATGCCTGCGAGCCAGATACGAGACTTAAGGAGAAGGATTGGAGGAGAGATAAGAGGCGAGAGAAAAGATAAAAGGATAGGGGGGGGAGAGCTAGAGAAGAGAGAAGATTGGAAAGAGAAGAGAGCTGAGTTGAGACATAAGCTAATTAAGCAAGCCTTAGTACTCCAGGGCCCGATAGAGAGGCTTGGTGGGTCACATGTGGCCCGCGGGCCGAAGTTTGCTGACCAACTCTGACTCGAGAGAAAGTGCTGAAATTTGAAAATTCAAACGTTCCATTTTTTAGATCGTAACAGTTGCACATTGTATCTAGAAATAATACGTAAAGTATGAAAATGTGTTGAAAAAACATTCTTGTGCTTGTGCTGCGTTGTGCATATGGTTTTGTCATGGACGATGATTAATGTAAGTCACTCGTGGCTTCACCACTCGTGAAAAATGAATACCACCATGTTAGTTCCTCATAGCATACAAAAAACCACGGAACGAGCAGAACCTAGACTAGGACACAATTTCCAAGAAAAGGACGCTTATATCACATTAATATTGCAGAGATTTCTAGGAATCAGAATAAGAGTACTTCTGTTGGAATTTCTTGGAAATTTTTGCCTACCATGTAAGTTAGATATCAAAGTGTACTTGCTAAGCTTTCAACTGCATCAGACGTTTGACTATCGTAAGTTGATACACTAAACGCGAATTCACTTTTTATCAAAACTACGCTCGTAACAACTTGCTTTAAAACATCACGCAAGCAACATGTCATTAGTAGAGCTCTTACTGCGGGAAAAGTACAACGAAAAAAACAATTTTACGCTCGTACGAAACAGTTTGTGGAAATCTGCAGAAATTTATTTCTAGGAAATTTGAGAGCTTTTCTTGGTATGCACATTTTAGATCTACGCTCTTTCGCGCATGTACACTTATGAGCGGAGTGTATAGTGTAGCTATACTGATAAAAAATACGCTGATCAAAAACGTACACTCTAGAAAAAAACGTGCAATGATGTTTCAGTGCACAAATGCGAGTGTATATATACGCTTTCCTGCCCACTGTTCTTATTCTCACTGCATTTTTAGGGTTTATACATTCTGCCCACTCAGTATTTCGTCTAATTTAACTTTGAATTTCAAAAACTCTATTAAGTTTTGCGATTCTGTACAGTTGACATAATAGCTCGTATCAACCTCAAATGTCATCGCAGAGTTCGTCACACCATTCGTCAAGTTCGTCAACGTCAAGTTCGTCGTCAAACAAGAGGGTATTACTACTACTTCTACTACTACTACTGCTATTATTACTATTATTAATACTACTACCATTACTTTTACCGAAAGTACGAACATACTTCTACTCCCACAGCAGCACAAGTCCTCTAATGGCTCGACCCCGGCGAAACAGGTCAAGAGCCCTGATGCCACTGAGACTGTGTCGCTAAACGCTGCTGCAGACGCCTCCAAGACGTTCACTCCAGCGCTCAGTCAGCAGTATCGCGAGCGAATCCGGCCAGTGCTGAACAGCATCGATCGTCTCCGGTCGCACGGCCTACAAAATGAGCTCCGCCTGCCCACAGTAGCCGTTGTGGGCGACCAATCGGTAGGCAAATCCAGCGTGCTGGAGGCCATCTCGGGCGTGGACTTGCCGCGCGGTACCGGCATTGTGACTCGCTGCCCGCTGCAGCTGAGCATGCGCTCAAAGCCGACTGGAGACTGGACTGGCAGGATTAGGTGAGCATTTTTATAGTTCTATAAATTCACCTTCTTAGAACTCCTTTCTGACCGAAAATTTAAGTAAGAAGAAAAAAATTACTCATAAATATTAGAAAATTTTTTTAAACTTACTGGCACGGCTATTCATCCTGCTAAAAACATTCTCTTGTTCTCGATTGACGCTGCAGGAAATGAAATAATCTGGTGCAACGTCGTCCCACAACCAGCGATGAGGCAATTTTGCCCTTTTCCACTGACCCCTAAACACATACTAGAGCGCCAGTGATGTACACAGGCACGCAACTCATACACACACTCACATAGGGTGTACATGCAGCCCTTAACTGACAAGTGACAACCCACCGGTCAACTTTTGTCCCAAATGAATGTTGGCTCACACAGAATCGAGCCAGGGATCGTCAGAGCGTTTAATGCTGAGCTGCTCAGCCCCGCTATGAAGTACTTTGCTTTCTGCTGAAAACTCGCTGAAAAATCGGGTTGAAAGCTAAAAATCAATGTTTAAAAGTGAACTTTAAAAGTTCTGCTTTTGGAAAGCCTTAAACTATAAAATTTCGCGGCTGTTATTTTGGAGCTTGGAGCGCAGAAAATCTCGACTTCGTCCAAAAGACGTTCTTCGTGTGCTGTGTTCCAGGCTGCAACATTACAAGAAGTGGAATATTCACTGTTTAAAGTATTTCAACACTAGCTGACTTTTTAGTTAGAAAGTGTGATTTCCTACCTACAAACCCCCGACAACAGCTACCAAAATCGCAAGGGCGAGCACGTCGAGCGTGAAATATCGAAAAAATGTGAAGTCGACGAAATGGTGCGCAAAGTACAAAACGAAATCACTGGCGACTCGAACGGCGTATCTACGGAGCAGATCGACCTGACCATTGAGAGCGCGGATGTGTCCGACCTCACCCTGGTTGACCTGCCCGGCATTGCCAGGTACTCTGAGAAGAATCCGAAGATCAACGAGGTCACCAAGCAGCTGATTCTGTCTTACATCAGCCAGGACCAGGTGATCATCCTGGTTGTTGTACCCTGCAGCGTGGACATCGAGACAGTGGAGGCCATTGCTCTAGCCAAACAGGTGGACCCAAGGGGCACCAGGACGATCGGAGTCCTGACTTGCCCGGACCTGACCAACCCTGGCAGCGAGGAGGACATCAAAGCCATCGTCAACAACCAAGGCAGAGTGCGACTGCACAAAGGCTTTGTCATGGTGAAATGCCGCAGCCCCAAGGAGCTCAGGAACAACATTAGTCTGAGCGAGGTGGCCAAAATCGAGGAGGATTATTTCAGAAACGATCCGCACTTCAGCCAGCTGCCAAAGGATATTGTTGGCACAAAGACGCTGGCAGAGAAGCTGACAAATGAGTTGTTCAAGGCAGTGGCGGCGGGCATTGAGACTCTGGAGGAGAGTCTGAAGGTAAGCCAACTGAGAAAGTCAGCTCCACGGGGGAGTTGGCGAACTTCGGTCCTCAAAGCCTTTCCATCCGGCCTTTAAATACTTTAAATACTTTATATGCGATCCCGCCCACTCAAGGTTTATGTATTTTCTCAGCTCTTTTCTCCTCTCTCCCATATTTTCTCTTTCCTCTCTCTCCCCTCTCTTTTCTTTTTTACTCCCTCCTATCACCTCTAATCGACTAACCCTGTCTCTTCTGATATAAGACTTGATGTGGCTGAATGCTTTCAGGTCAGATTTCTATTTGGCGCTTGTTTTCATGTGCGCATGCGTGCTTAGGGTCAACCGAATGTACACGTAATCGTTTTGATTTGACAGCTCGCAAACTGAACTAAATTTAAAAATTTATTTCTCACAGAGCAAGCTGAAGGACTACGAAGAGGAGCTGAAAGACCTGGAGGACAGCCTGTGCGAGACCGACAGCGACAAGAGAGCCTACCTGATGCGCAAGCTGCAGCAGTTTGCCTCAAAAGTACACGCCGCCACGGCCAGTCCAGAAGATGAGCGGGACGCATTCGCCACGGGCAGCTCCAGCAGTCTGTACAGCAGCTGTCTGACTAATTGTTCCAGCTTTGGCTACTCTGTGAGCAGGAGCCAGCCTGGTGAGTTGTTTATTGATTACGAGTTTCCTGGCGCACGGGGCGCTTCTATGCGAAATATAGATTTTAGTTGTAAATACTTGTAACAACCATGTATCATAATCGGCGACTTTTTTAGCACAAAGTCCATGCACATTATAAAATTTCATTCTTTATGCTAAACTGGCCACGCGAACTCGACGTTGCTTGACGTCCATGGCGAACATTTTATTTCAGCCTGGATCATTGACTACTCAAAAAAAGTGCCCAATGGTGTGTCCGACGAGGTGCAGCTTAGAAGAGGACGCGAGCTTCCGACTTTCACATTTGTGTTCCCTGTTGTTCAGAAGATTGTATTCGAAGAATATTTGCCAAAAATAGAATACCTGGCGAAGTGGCTACTCGGTGAGGTGCAGTCTCAAGTTACTAAAACGCTTGAAAACCTGGCCGAAAATTGTTTCAAAGCGTTTCCAAGGCTGCTGCTACTTGTGAAAGAAACTGTTGTCAAGGCGATCGAAGCACAAGAGGCTGAGTGTCGTGCAGACCTGGCTAAGCTGATTGCACACGAGCGTCGCTTGTTCACTCAGGACAGCCAGTTTTCGGAAAAACTGCGTTACGTTACAGAGCAACAAAAGGAGTTGGCTAAGCAACCTGTTCCTCCGTAAGTAACTGCTTTAATTGGGCGTTTAACGAAGGATTTTAGGAGCTGACGCCCCTTGTTCCTCGCACTCAAAGAAGCGTCCCTAGCTACTACGAAACTCCTGGCTATGCCTCTCACATTTGGATCTAAAAACACTACAAATGGAATAGTTATTATATATCCAATGTAAAAGAGGAGGTTCCGTTTTTCAGCCCAACCTTTTTTTCGGGTTTCGGAGCCCCGGCAGCATCACAGCCGATCCGATTCTCTTGCGAGCCTCAAGCAAGCCCAACCACAAGGGCGTCTCAAGGGGGCTTCAAGAGAGCCGAGCCTCAAGTGAGCCGAGCCTCAAGCGAGCCGTCACATGAGGAGCAAATTCGCCTGGGAACCAAAGCCTACCTGCTGCTGGCCTGTCAGCGCATCTCGGACACGGTGCCAATGTCCGTGCTGTGCCACATGCTCGACGGCGTGGCCACAAAGCTGGTTGCCGAGATAACCCGACTGTTTGCCGGCGCCAGCCACCAGGTGGACATCCTGGATCTGCTGCGAGAGAAGGAGGGCAGGCAGCGGAGGAGGCGCTACCTGACTCAGGCTGCTTGTCAGATGCACGAGTCCCGGAAGGAGCTGCAGAGCGCCAAGCAGAACCGCATGCTGCTGGAGGACTGAGACATATTTGAGATGAAAAATGGAAGACTGTTCATGCGAACACGAATTTACCTAAATTTATTTTAACTATCTTTGAAGTGACCTTTGAACGGAGACTAACAAAAGTACTTTTGAATGGTAGCTACATGCCACCTCGACCCCGACTGAACAATTTGATACTTTAGAAATAACCCTGACGACCCCAACTACAAGCGTATCTCGGAACTCTTCAACTCTGCAGGAACGGAAAACTTTATTAGAAATGTCTCAAAAAATACCCGAAAATGTTTATCAACTACTTACAGTACTCATCTGCCTGTATCCATTTATAACCATTTTTTTAACCAAGTCTTGTAAGCTTGGGCGGAGTTTTTAAGCAGCTTCAATTTTTTAATTGTATTGCAGCACGATCAGTTTTTATTAGTATTTAATGCAGGAATTCCATTTCACAATAAATCTTAATAATCTAAAAGTTTTTATGTTTGTATGATCTTTATGATAGTTTTATGATAGTTTTAATGATCTAAAAGCATGGTTAAACACGTCTCTAATCGTAATCTATTTATTAAAATTCGCACTTGAGCATGTTTTGTTCTCTTTTCTTCGTAAACTATTGCAATACTTGCCTCAAGAAGTCATGAAAAGGAATAATCTCTAAAGCAAACAAATTTAACTTGTTATTAAATACACTTTGTTAAAATTTCGAGTTGAGCAAATTTTCCTATTGCAACTGCAGTGTCCTAAAATTATATTAAATTAGGGAAAGCTATTTGTGTTTGGATATCATTGTTATTTCTTCCGACACATGTGTTTAGCTTTCATTTCAAGCTTCAAATGCCAACCTAAAGCAAATACGCAGAACAAAAATAGCGACCAGATATGAATTGCTGTTATATTCACAGAAATGTCCGATGCAAAGTTCGTCTTTCTGCCAATAACAAAATACACAGCAACAATGCATGCATAACGCGATGTTTTCGATGTTTTAAACACCGGTTATCTTCTGCCATCAGACAGCGGTGGAACAAAAGACAACTACCGGAGATGCTTCTCTTTGTCTACACATTTTAAACTTCAAAACCGAAAGGATTAGCGTGCCTCTTAGGGCTTCTTTAGGATTTATGAGTTTTCTACAATTTCATCCCTTGCCGTCGATGAGATGGGGAGCCGCTTTCCTAACGACGGCAGGGTTTACACAAACAGCGCATGCAATTAAAACAGCACTAGACATGGCCCGTTACTACGGGGGCGGGGGCTGGACGGTTAGACTGCGGAGTTGCTCTGGTTGCGTTAGAGCGTCAGGGGAGAGCTCAGTTCTGCGTTCGTTTACTGTCCTTCTGTGCGGGCCGGCCAACGCATCCACCCCTCAGTTGCCACGCCAGGTCGGGGCTGGGCGTCGGTCCCGGGCCTGCACTGCGGCTCCTCCTCAGGAGCGGCCTCCGCGCTGGGCTCATTAAGAATTCGCCGGCCGGCCGTCTCCGCTTGTCAACCGTCCAGGTCAAATTGCAGCCTCGCCTTTGATCTCTGGCTGAAATGGATGGGAGCTGCTGAAGCTTTGCCATGCGCTGCATGTGCTATTTACGTGTCAGACAGACAGACAGACAGACAGACAGACAGACAGACAGACAGACAGACAGACAGACAGACAGACAGACAGACAGACAGACAGACAGACAGACAGACAGACAGACAGACAGACAGACAGACAGACAGACAGACAGACAGACAGACAGACAGATACACTTAGGCATACTGATGCCACCCTTCGTAACATGTCAGTAGTACGAAGGGTGCACATGAAACTAGCTCTTACTGCGAGAAAAAAAGCACAGAAAAAACAGGTTTCCAGGAAATAGTTCACACGCACATCTGCAGGAATCTTTTGGAAATTTTTGGCGCAGTTCATTATACGAGCGTATGTACATGGATGAAAAGGGTGTACAGTTTATCATTATCGTTCCCTGTAGAAATTCCAACGGACAGTGGTGTATCAGTGCTTAAATGGGAGTGTGAATATGCACTGTACTGCCCGTTGTTCTTATTCAAAATATTTTGCCCTGCCGGCAATTTGTTTTCTCTGACTTTGAGTTTCGAAAACGCAACTCATTTTTTGGATTCTGTATAGCAGACGTACTATACAAACCTGAAATGTCATCGCGGAGTTCGCCAAATTTGTCGTCAAACAAGCGGGTAAATCATTTTTGTAGTGCTCAGTCATAAAATTTACCGCGCTACATTTCAGTAAAAGACTACTACTTTTCCACTGCTACTACTACTACTACTACTACTACTACTACTACTACTACTACTGTTACTACTACTAGCAGTACGAACAATACTACCTTTTCTCCCACAGCAGCACAAGTCCTCCGATGGCCCGACCCCGGCGAAACAGGTCAAGAGCCCCGATGCCACTGAGACTGTGTTGCTAAGCGCTGCTGCAGACGCCTCCAAGACGTTCACTCCAGCGCTCAGTCAGCAGTATCGCGAGCGAATCCGGCCAGTGCTGAACAGCATCGATCGTCTCCGGTCGCACGGCCTACAAAATGAGCTCCGCCTGCCCACAGTAGCCGTTGTGGGCGACCAATCGGTAGGCAAATCCAGCGTGCTGGAGGCCATCTCGGGCGTGGACTTGCCGCGCGGTACCGGAATTGTGACTCGCTGCCCGCTGCAGCTGAGCATGCGCTCAAAGCCAACTGGAGACTGGACTGGTAGGATTAGGTGAGCATTTTTATAGTTCTATCAATTCACCTTCTTAGAACTCCTTTCTGAATTGACATTAAATGCACATAAAAAATATCTTGCAAATATTAGCAAATTTTGACAGATTTGACAGCGCGGGTATTTGTCTTGCTAAAAAACATTTTCTCAATTACACTGCATGATATGAAATACCAGCAATGAGGCTATTCTGCCCTTTCTACTGACCCCTGAGTACATACAAGAGCGCCAGTAATGTACACAGGCACGCAACTCCCACACACTCACACAAGGTGCACAGGGGCCCCACACGGACAACCAACTGGCCAATATTTGTCCCAAATAAATGTGGCCGCACAGGCCCGAAATGAACTAGCTTCCTTTCTGCTGAAAACTAGCAGGCACTTTAGATTGAAATAAAAAGTCAAGTTGAAAAGTAAATGGGATGTGAACTTGGGATTCAAAAATGGAGCCCGAAACATTCTGTCCTGGTTTCTCTACGCTAATCCCTTCATTTGGAGCCAAACAGCTGCCGTTATGCCGAAAACCCGACCACTTTAGCATTTGAGGATCCCTATGAGGAGAAATGGGATTAATGGGGAAGAATTCATGTGAACTTCAGGTTCCAGAATGGAGCATGAAGCATTGGGTCCCGGTTTCTCTACGCCAATGCCTTCATTTGGAGCTTCAAACGCTTAAAAAACGAGATGACCATAATATACGCTCCCCTTTTGGCACTTTTCATGTTTGTAGGAAGAATAGGAGCGATAGTAATGTTATTTAATGCCCCCATTATGTTGTTTCTTAATAATGTTTATGTTATCTTCCCCACCCCAGCTCTCGTCAAGGGGGGTTTGTATCACACATATTAGACCGACGATTTCTACCTCGACGAAGCGGAGGTTAACCCGAAGTTTTGAGACGGAGGGTGGTAAACATCATTTTCGCACATTTATATCGTGTCAAAGGTGCAAAGCTCCCCCACAACCATTTCTCCCCATAGAGATCCCCAAATGCTAAAGTGTTCGGGTTTTCGCATGACGGCAGCTTTTTGGCTCCAAATGAAGGGATTGGCGTAGAAAAATCAGGACCGAATGTTTCGAACTCCATTTTTACTCTTAAGTTCACATCCCCTTTGTAAACTGCTGCTGGGCAGCACATCATTTGCCTTCGTCGAGAAAACGTTCTTCCAGTACTCCAGGCTGCAAAATTACAAAGATACATGGGTTAAAGTATTTCAAAAGTCATTCCAATGTCTTCAAAGTTAACCAGCTGTAATTTCACAAGTGTCGTTTCCTGCTCTCCTAAGAGCCTTTTCTGACAAGACACCCTTCCAACCCCTGACAACAGCTACCAAAATCGCAAGGGCGAGCACGTCGAGCGTAAAATATCGAAAAAATGTGAAGTAGACGAAATGGTGCGCAAAGTACAAAACGAAATCACTGGCGACTCGAACGGCGTGTCTACGGAGCAGATCGACCTGACCATTGAGAGCGCGGATGTGTCCGACCTCACCCTGGTTGACCTGCCCGGCATTGCCAGGTACTCTGAGAAGAATCCGAAGATCAACGAGGTCACCAAGCAGCTGATTCTGTCTTACATCAGCCAGGACCAGGTGATCATCCTGGTTGTTGTACCCTGCAGCGTGGACATCGAGACAGTGGAGGCCATTGCTCTAGCCAAACAGGTGGACCCAGGGGGCACCAGGACGATCGGAGTCCTGACTTGCCCGGACCTGACCAACCCTGGCAGCGAGGAGGACATCAAAGCCATCGTCAACAACCAAGGCAGAGTGCGACTGCACAAAGGCTTTGTCATGGTGAAATGCCGCAGCCCCAAGGAGCTCAGGAACAACATTAGTCTGAGCGAGGTGGCCAAAATCGAGGAGGATTATTTCAGAAACGATCCGCACTTCAGCCAGCTGCCAAAGGATATTGTTGGCACAAAGACGCTGGCAGAGAAGCTGACAAATGAGTTGTTCAAGGCAGTGGCGGCGGGCATTGAGACTCTGGAGGAGAGTCTGAAGGTAAGCCGACTGAGAAAGTCAGCTCCACGGGGGAGTTGGCGAACTTCAGTCCTCAAAGCCTTTCCATCCGGCCTTTAAATACTTTAAATACTTTATATGCGATCCCGCCCACTCAAGGTTAATGTATTTTCTCAGCTCTTTTCTCCTCACTCCCCTCTTCTCTTCACTCTCCCCTCTTCTCTCCACTCTCCCCTCTTCTTTCCTCTCTCCCCTATTTTCTCTTTCCTCTCTCTTTCCTCTCTTTTCTTTTTTACTCTCTCCCTCCTATCACCTCTAATCGACTAATCCTGTCTCTTCTGATCGTATCTCTCTTATCAGGTCTTCTCTTTTTTCCTCTCTCCTCTTGTCCTCTGGTTAAAGAAGTTTGCTGCCCTTAGTCAGCGGATATGCATTCAAACAGAATAGCAGTTTACTTTTTCATTACGTAATATATAAGACTTGATGTGGCTGAATGCTTTCAGGTCAGATTTCTATTTGGCGCTTGTTTTCATGTGCGCATGCGTGCTTAGGGTCAACCGAATGTACACGTAATCGTTTTGATTTGACAGCTCGCAAACTGAACTAAATTAAAAAAATTATTTCTCACAGAGCAAGCTGAAGGATTACGAAGACGAGCTGAAAGACCTGGAGGACAGCCTGTGCGAGACAGACAGCGACAAGAGAGCCTACCTGATGCGCAAGCTGCAGCAGTTTGCCTCAAAAGTACACGCCGCCACGGTCAGTCCAGAAGATGAGCGGGACGCATTCGCCACGGGCAGCTCCAGCAGTCTGTACAGCAGCTGTCTGACTAATTGTTCCAGCTTTGGCTACTCTGTGAGCAGGAGTCAGCCTGGTGAGTTGTTTATTGATTACGAGTTTCCTGGCGCACGGGGCGCTTCTATGCGAAATATAGATTTTAGTTGTAAATACTTGTAACACATACTTGTAACAAGCTTGTATCGTAATCGTCGATTTTAATCTTGCTTTTGTTTTAGCACAAAATCCATGCACAGTTTAAAAAATGTTTCACTTTATGCTAAACTCGTCGTTGCTTGACGTCTGATGTGGATGGACTCTTATTAGTATATCCATGTTCATGGCCCTGACCTCCACCGCCTACGTGCTAAGAGGCAGGGCGATTAAGTAAATAATAAACGCCGTTTAATTCACATTCTGTGGTTAGAACATGGATGAATGAATAGAATGGATTGCTATTCTGGCTCTGGCTATTTTCGTTTTTGACTCTTTTGCATCCGGTTCCCCCCCGTGCCTTTTCATTGGTTGATGATTGCCATAGACAATTTTCGGCCTTCGCCCCTTTCTTTCGATGCACAAGCGCAAAGAACTGAGAATGTCAGTTACTTGCAGAGAATATCGAGCGCTCGTAGGTCTTCCCACTTTATTTCAAAACACGAGCGAAATTGTCTATGGCAATCATCAACCAATGAAAAGGCACGGGGGGGAACCGGATGCAAAAGAGTCAAAAACGAAAATAGCCAGAGCCAGAATAGCAATCCATTCTATTCATTCATCCATGGGTTAGAATGTCCGAGGCTGCATTTAATGGTTCCGAGGCGAGCAAAGCGAGGTGGGGCTCGATCAAAGACTCCAGAAGCAAAGAAATGCACTGCCTGTGGTAAAGGGCGACATCAGCGTTCAGAATGTCCCGCCAAGGACAAGAAGTGCTTTAACTGCGGTCGCATTGGACATTTTGGTTCCATGTGCCGGTCCAGTCGCAGCACTGGTCATCCGGATAAAGGCGACCACCGATAATCTCAACTTTGGTTGCTACACTGGAACCCGCAACCCCAACAGTAGTAGTCTCGATAAATGGGGAGCAGCTGGAAATGATGCCCGATACGGGATCCAATATCGATGCAATCCGAGAATGCGATTGCAAAAAGCTCCGCATCCGTGTTGCACAACTAAGGCATGACGCCATATTTCCTAAATCAGCCAGTGGACAGTTCATTAAGAGTGACGGCAATTTCTCCGCCACAATAACGCTGAACGGGAAGCACGCAGCGACAAGGATTCATGTGCTGAAGAACTTGGTCGCGCCAGTGCTGTCCTGGAAGAGCTGTAGAAAACTGGGAATCATCCCTAAAGAGTTTCCAAGTCAGATAAACCAGATAACTCAGGTTCTGACGAATGACGGAAGAAAACATACAGAACTGGATTTGATCCAAGAATTCCCGAGGGTCTTCGACGGAGTAATTCGGCCGATGAAGGGCGAAAAATTTTCGATTGTGCTCAAAGAGGACGCGATCCCATTTTCCTTGAAGACGCCACGCCGGCTACCACTGCCACTGCATGAAAAACTTAAAAACGAACTCGATGCCTTGGAAAGACAGCAAATTATCTGCAAAATAACAGAGCCGACACCCTGGTGCGCTCCAATAGTCGTAGCCCCGAAGAAGGGCACTGACCAAATTCGTCTTTGCGTAGATTTTAGAGAGATAAACAAATACGTTCTGAGACCTCGATACCAATCACCAACACCACTGGAAGTTGTGGCCAGCACCAATGTATCCAACGCACGGTTTACAGTTGTTGATGCATTGAAAGGATCCCATCAAGTACCACTCCACGAAGACAGTATGCCACTGACAACATTTATTACTCCTTATGGAACATACATGTTAAGAATGGCACCTTTCGGGATCAGCTCTATCTCAGAATATTACAACAGGAGACTGGATAGTGTTCTACAGGGCTTGAAAGATACTCGCCACATTGTGGATGACTGCATAATCGCAAGCGCCGACTACGAAAGCCACATCCAAGCTGTTCGCGAATTTATTTATCGGTGTGACGAGAGTGGAATATCATTGAATAAGAAAAAATTTGTCTTCGCCAAGAAAAATGTAAAGTTTGCTGGATTTATCCTTACACTAAAGTGCTATCAGGTGGACCCTGACATGACAGCAGCCATTGCTCAATTCCCTGAGCCATCAAATGTTACAGAATTACGCGCATTTATGGGCCTAGTGAATCAAATAGGACCATTCACAGATTCGATCGCAGAATGTACCTCGATATTAAGACCTCTACTGAGCGCGAAGAATTCATTCATCTGGAACGAGGAGCACCAAAAAACCTTTGATAAGGCACGAATCCATCTGTCTAAAGTCCCATCATTGGCATACTACGATCCCACGAAGCCAACCGCACTGCACACCGACGCATCAAGGTTGAAGGGACTCGGATTTGTTCTCAAGCAGCAACAACCTGACGGCGCCTGGCGAATGATTCAGGCAGGATCACGGTTTCTGGCTGACGCGGAGACGCGATATGCTATGATCGAGCTCGAGTTTCTAGCAATTGTGTGGGCTTCGCAAAAATGGACTCTCTTGTTTTTTAAGGACTCGATTCATTTCAAATCGTGACTGACCACAAGCCACTTATTCCGATATTAAACGGCTACCAACTAGACCAAATCGAAAACCCGAGGTTGCAGCGCCTTCGTGCCAAGCTTAATCGCTACAACTATGAAGCAAAATGGGTACGAGGTAAAGACAATGTATATGCCGATGCACTATCAAGAGCTCCGATTGCAAATGCAACTGAAGAAGATCAGATTGATGAGAATCAAGCTCTAAGTAGTGTGAATTTGTTGACTATGGTAATGGAAGATAGGGAAATTGACTTTAACATGAAGAGAATACAAGAACACGTAAAGAAGGACACAGAAATGCAAGAGCTTATCCAAGTAATAGAGAATGGATTCCCGAACGATAAAGCTAATCTTCCAGTTAATCTAAGACCGTACTGGCACATTAGACATAAGCTTGTCGTCTAAAACGGAGTCGTTCTCAATGGATGCCGTTGTATCATCCCTAAAGAAATGCGAAAAGAAGTTTTGAGAACACTACATTCAAGTCACCAAGGTGCTACTAAGACCAAAGCAAGAGCAAGAATGGTCGTCTATTGGCCCAGCATGGAACGTCAGATCGATGACACAATAAAGCAATGCAAAGCATGCCAAGAAACCCGTCCAAGTCAGGTCAGAGAACCGATGTTGCCGAGAACTACACCAGCAAGGTGCTTCCAGGAAGTTCATGCTGACTTTTGTGAACACCGCGGCAGGCAATTCCTAATGATAGTGGACGGATACTCTGGATCGATCAACATATGGAACTTCGGACAAAATGCTCCGGTTTACAAGCTGATTAACGCGTGCCGTGAGCTATTTTGTCAGACAGCTGTACCGGAATTGTTCTGGTCAGACTCAGGTCCTCAGTTCAAGGCCAGCGCATTTGGTAACTTTTTGAAGAGATGGGGAGTCGAGTCCAGATTCTCATCCCCATACCACCACCAAAGCAACGGGAGAGCCGAAGCGGCAGTCAAGTCAGCCAAAAAGATCATCAGAGGATCGTGGGACTATCGCAACAATGACATAAACAAGGACAAAATGGCGGAAGGAATACTTATCTATAGAAACACACCTATGTATGACGGACGCATTCCTTCTATTATGCTGTATGGACACCCAGCAAGAGAGATTCACTCCTGCTCATCGAAGAAGCTTTAATCCCGAATGGTACAACACGATTAAACAAATGGAGGACACAGCATCAGAAGTTCACGAGGCTGTGGAGCAAACAAGTCCAAGAGAAGCCTCGATGGAATCCGAATAGGGTCGACTGTAGTTCTTCAAGAGCCAACAACGAAACCGTGGCAACGGAGAGGAGTAGTGGTAGAGGTCGGAAAAACACCGCGACTACCTGGTAAAGTTGGCGAGCGGCAGAATACTACGGAGAAACGGCATTTACGTACGGCCAACATTGCCACTGACCGCCGACAACTAAAAAATGACAAAGACGACAAACGGCGAAAGTACAAGACGTACGGAGACGACTTGTACTACGACGGCCAATCAACCAAGCAAGGAGAAACCTCGAAGTAGCTCGAGAGCAACGAAGGGCATCCCGCCCGCCCGACTCCAGTACAGTAGGCTAGGACATCCAAAAGTTAATTTTGTCGAGTGATAAGGACACTGAATTGAAAGGGGAGATGATGTGGATCGACTCTTATTAGTATATCCATGTCTATGGCCCTGACCTCCACCGCCTACGTGCTAAGAGGCAGGGCGATTAAATATATTGTTTTAAGCTCCTTGGCTCGCCACCAGAGCAGCCCAAATTACATTATATAACAACGTCCATGGAAAACTCTCTATTTCAGACTGGATCATTGACTACTCGAAAAAAGTGCCCAATGGTGTGTCAGACGAGGTGCAGCTTAGAAGAGGACGCGAGCTTCCGACTTTCACATTTGTGTTCCCTGTTGTTCAAAAGATTGTATTCGAAGAATATTTGCCAAAAATAGAAGACCTAGCGAAGTGGCTACTCGATAACGTGCAGTCTAAAGTTACTAAAACGCTTGAAAACCTGGCCGAAAATTGTTTCAAAGCGTTTCCAAGGCTGCTGCTACTTGTGAAAGAAACTGTTGTCAAGGCGATCGAAGCCCAAGAGGCTGAGTGTCGGACAGATATGGCTAAGCTTATTGCACACGAGCGACGCTTGTTCACTCAGGACAGCCAGTTTTCGGAAAAACTGAGTTACGTTACTACGCAATGGCAGGAGTTCCTAGCGACACATCGTATTCCTCAGTAAATAATTGCTTTGAATAGGCATGGTGCCTTCGGACCTGGAGCCCGTTGGTGCAGCAATGTAAAATTCAGTCCATCCTAATACAAGATCCTTAACCATTTCTTGCAGGCGGCTGCCAGCACAAGCCGCCTCAAGCGACCCATCAAACGAGGAGCGAATTCGCCTGGGAACCAGAGCCTACCTGCTGCTGGCCTGTCAGCGCATCTCGGACACGGTGCCAATGTCAGTGCTGTGCCACATGCTCGACGGCGTGGCCACAAAGCTGGTTGCCGAGATAACTCGACTGTTTGCCGGCGGCAGCCACCAGGTGGACATCCTGGATCTGCTGCGAGAGAAGGAGGGCAGGCAGCGGAGGAGGCGCTACCTGACTCAGGCTGCTTGTCAGATGCACGAGTCCCGGAAGGAGCTGCAGAGCGCCAAGCAGAACCGCATGCTGCTAGAGGACTGAGACAAGCGCCTCTATTTGAGATGAAAAATGGAAGACTGTTCATGCGAACACGAATTTACCTAAATTTACTTTAACTAACTTTGAAGTGACCACAACTAATACGAGTATACCTTTGAACGGAGACTAACAAAAGTACTTTTGAATGGTAGCTACATGCCACCTCGACCCCGACTGAACAATTTGATACTTTAGAAATAACCCTGACGACCCCAACTACAAGCATATCTCGGAACTCTTAAACTCTGGTGGAACGGAAAACTTTATTAAAAATGTCTCAAAAAATACCCGAAAATGTTTATCAACTACTTACAGTACTCCTATTCATCTGCTTGTATCCATTTATAACCAGTTTTTAACCAAGTCTTGTAAGCTTTGACGAAGTTTACAAGCAGCATCAATTTTTTCTTGTTTTGTCACAGCCTCAGTTTTAATTAGTTTAAATTTAATTGCATAAATTCCATTTCGCAAAAAAATTGGTAAGTAGTCGTAATAAATTACCCTACAAACATGATCGGAATCTTTTTAGTCATAAATGTTTAATTAAAATTCGCACTTGAGCACATTCTCTTCTCTTTCCTACTTAAAGTAGCCGCTTATAGAAGATAATGAAATTAATTATCGCTAAAACAAAATCTGATCAATTTTAAATTATTAATAAATACACTTAGTTCAGTTTTGCAATAGTTGCGCATATGTCCCGAGGATCCCGAAATTATGGTATGAAAAGCTATTGTTATCATTAGTTATTTCCCTCAAAATTTAGGTCTATTTTTTTATTCAAGCTACGAACGCCAACTGGAAGCAAGCAAGTACAAAGTACAAAAATAGACGCTAGGCTAGACATGAATTGCTTTATTGTCATGGCAATTCTACGGTTTTTCCATGGATTTTCCGACACAAAGTTCCCTTTTCTGCCGACAACTGAGTGCATTGCAACAATATTGGCATGTTGTACTAAGGTATATCAAAATTCAGATATGCGCTCGTAATTTTTGCTTGCGACAATTTTGGACAGTCTTCGATAAGTAACGCATAAAAAAGACAGGCTTAGATACACAAGAATTCAACTGCAATTGATAGTTGGTGTATTTACAAATTTTACAGATCCTATGATGAAGCATAAAAAGCAGCTGCGCTTGTATGGGGCCAATTGTTAAATGTCTTTAACAAAACTTTTTTTCTGAATAAATATCGCATTATAAAAAAATGAAATTTACAATAAATTACGGAATTAAAAACATCCGAATCGAAATGCATCTGTACACATGATCGTTTTGCTCGGTGGAGCAGCATGACGAACCATAAATACATTCATGGCTACTATTAGACATGGATTCGCATTGATATCTACAAAAAATATCTACAAAGAATATTCGTGCTTTCTGTCTTTGTTTCGTAGCTGATAGTTCAGCGCCTAGTCAATAGCAGCATTCCCTCGGCTCGGACACTTGCCGCAGCGTCCGCTTCATCCGGTCCATATCGGCCATGGTCTTCTCGCCGAACCGGTAGATTCGCTTTTTGCTGCGCTTCCCAGTGTCCAGGTAGTCGAAATAGCCTTTGGACTTCTCCCTGCGAACTCTGCGGGGAAGAATGGTTGTTGTTCATCCATTCATCCTTCATTCTTCTCATTAGCAGCAAAGCCAGAAGTTCGGTTCATTACCTCATCGCTCTGGCAAACGTGTCGTAGGTAGCTTTCTTGTTGCCCTTGATTTTTTTCCACAACAGTCCCATGGTCTCCGTGTCGAGCGTTTTAAAATGGCGACATTCGCCAGACGTCTCGCGTCCGTTCTCGTCGCAGAAGGCGAGAATCCGTCGAAGATCCTTTGTCTTGTCGCCGTATGTCGAATTAAGCAGAATGGTGAGGATGACCTCGTGCACTTTAAGCTTCGAAGACATTTCTTCCGGCTTGCAGTTGCTGCTTCTTTCTGCAGTAAGTTAAAAAAGGAAATAATGAGCCTACTCGTAGATTCCCTCGCATGTCTTCCGAAATACCAAGAAGCTCAAAATAGCTTGCGCACCTATGACTTCCTTGATGTAGGCCACCATTTCGTCAATCTCTGCCTCGCGAGCTGAAGAAAACTGCTGGAGCGATTCGCAGCTCTCGAAGCCGCTGCTCACAGTCGTTGGACTTGGCGGTTCATCTAGCAGTTGTTTCCTTTGGGAAATCTCCTTGAGTAGAACTTGCCGCTGCTGCTGCTGCTGCTGCTGCTGCTGCGGCTCAAACATGGGAACGTTCGGCAGGTTGGTAGCACTCCCACGACCAGTTCCATCAGCGTCCTCCATCAGCTCGTCAAGAAGCTCCTTAGTCTCCTTGTCACAAGAAACTCCTAGTCCGCTAGTATATTGTCGCTCTCCAAACGTCTCACACTTTTCATGCGAAACCGAGCTGCTCAGCTGAAAGTTTTCATCACCTTGCAGTTGGTTTTCGTCCACAATTTCCTGCAGCAGATCTAGCAGACAGCTGTCATCAATCTCAGGTACACAGACTTGCTGCTCCGGCCCGGGCGCAGGAATTTCCGGACCTGTAGAATGCTGGCACACGGAGCTTTGCCAACTGAAACTGTTCTCGTGGTCCAGTAGAAGGCCAGCAGTCAGTTCGTTCGAATCGACTTCCATAATATTGAAATCAGACATGTTGATCTCTGTAGTTTTTTTGGCTCATTTTAGAAGCTTTTATTCAGAGATGCTTATTATTGAAGCACGTAGCGAGCCTACCCCTCGGTTCGGCAGCTCACTGCCCGCTTTTATAAATGTTCCTTTTAGTTTGTACCTTGTTGGCGAGTGTACACTTACTTGTACAGTGTAGCGTCTGGGTATGCATGGCCCAGATTCTGGCTAGTCCACGGGAATTCCGGGGAAGGTACTTGGTCTTGCCATTTTGTCTATAGCTAGCTCTCTTAGTAGACTGTTTACAAGCATATTATTAAACTTAATCTATGAGTGAAGCAAAATACTTCCACAATATTTAATCTGTAAACTCTAGTCACGGGACCTAAAAACGGTCACAAACAGTATTTGATCAATTTTATGCTTATCGACTATTTCTTTGGACCACAGCTATATTTACATGTATTTTAAATCCTTTGCCATATGTAGGGCATTGACTAAAAACATCCAGTAGCATGTTTGTGCAGAAGACACTGCTTTTGAATAACGTCTTCCTGTTTTCAAAGTCTAGTGTCTAGTGTCAAGTGTCTCGAATATGGCTGCCACTAGTGAAGCAATATTGTTTTGAACTAGTTGGTCATATCTATTAATACAATGTGTTTGAGGCTATTGTGACAGAATAGTTACTGTTAGATAGCTTTTTGTGCCTTAAAATCTTTAGAGACGCACATTTTTTGTTTTTTTGTGTCGACTGGAGTACAAGCTATTTTTTCACTCCAGTGGATGCAGGGAGGGCGCTTTTTAGCGGGTGAAAATGTCGTGGGAATTTATTTCGAAGAGCGTACTCTCAGGCCAACCCCATCCGCTCCTTTAAAGTGTAAGCATTTAGTCTCCCTCAGAATCCGCCCGTTGCTAAAAATATCTACTTACGACACTGCCTGTGCAACATCTCTCCAGCCAATTACAGTATTCACCAATTCATTATTCAAAGCGAGCTGATGGAGCATGTACGATAATACTCTAAGTAGCTGCGAGGTGTAGCCAAAAAGCTTTAAAAATTCCTACATAATTTGTTTCTTACTAATCGAAGGTGAACCATCAAATTGGAATGATTGTGGATGAGACAAGGAGTTGCTGAGAAACATTCTCGTTCAATATCTTAGCATGAAGAAGGCGTTCCCAAGATGATGCTCACTACGAGCGTATGAGGTTGATTTTGAGGTTCTCAAAGGATTCAGATTTTAAGACCAATTGAAGCCATCAAGTATAGGGTGACATGGGTGCTACTAAGGCATATCCCGAAGGTGGAGTTGGAATTTTTTGCATTTCGTATTGAGGTGATCCATTTAACGCAGCGGAAATAAGTTTCAAAACTGAAATTGACTGACTTTTTCTTTATGTTCTTTTTTGGTCAAACCAAATGGGGGGCGCACTGTTTTTATTTTCGACAATTAATTGAAATAAAAATTGATTTCTGCATATACTCTGTTTCGTAATTTAAGCATCAAACGGTTTTCTATAAACGTTTTTAAGATTTCATTAAAAGCGAAAGTAAACAGTACATGATTGTGTGTACAAATACATGTAGAAACAATAAAATTAGTTCAACTTATCACTTGAACAATCAGATTTAACCGAAATTGCGACTGGATAAAGTTTAGAACTGTAGCATACTATATTGCATAAAATCATAATTCAGTCATCAGTCCTCGACAGAAGCATCCTTAGTTCATTAACCAGCCGCAGTCCATTGCGACCAAAGCGAATCACTCTGCTGTTGGCATACTTAGTCGCTGAAGGGCTTTCCACGACGCCAAAGTCACCGCTAGAAGATAACTTTGCTTTGGCCAATCTACAGAAATATTTGTCGATGCATTACATTTATGTGCAGAACTTACAATTGATTGTATCAAAGGTTTCTTTTCAGTGTCTTTTTTCCTTGAGATTTCTAAGGATTTAAGATCTCTGCGTTTTGAGTCAATAAAAACTGTAGGGCTTAAATATATTTTTTAAATGTCAACACATTGACACTTAAGTACTCCGACACCGACACAACCGACACCGACACACCCGAGACCGACACACCCGACACAAACACACCCAACACAAACAACCCGACACAAACAACCCGACACAAACACAACCGACACAAACACAACCGACACAAACAAACCCGGCATCTGAAACCAACACACCCGACACCAAAACACCCGATACAGACACAACCGACACTGCACATCCGACACTGACACAACCGACACCGACACACCCGACACCAACACGCCCAACACAAACACATTCGAAACCGACACACCCGACACCGACACACCCGAAACCGACATACTCGGACACCGAAACACTCCAACAACACACTCCGACAACGACAAAAATCCGACACCAACACACTCCGACACATCGACAATTAGCTCACCTAATTGCCCTCGTGAATGCGGAACAGGCATTCTTGCTCACTGGTCTTCTATTGACCTTCTGCCAGAGCATCCCAGCGGTTTCCCTATCGAGAATTTTGAAGTACTCAATAGAACCGCTCCGTTCTTGACCGTTGACGTCGCAGAACACTAGGATTCGACAAAGGCATTTACGACTACTCAGCAGCACAATTAGTATGAAGTGCAAAACGTTCGGACGATTTAGCGCCGCAAAGCCGAATAGCTCTCCTGAAACAAGTTCGATTACGAGTAGTAGAATGAGTACTTTTATCAACGAATCAAGGACGTCATGCTGAATTTAATCAATAAAACTTTACCCACCCATTTTCTCTCTAATGTGCGTCGCCAAACGATCCAGAGTTTCTTCTCGAGTTGTCACCGTGTAACCCGGTGGCTGGTCATCGGTGGCAATGCTCACAGATTCCCAGGTCGAGGTAGCCGGTTGGCTTACTGCCGATCGGCCGCAACTTTGGATGATTGGTAGATTTGGAAGGCTTGGCAGCTGGTCAACGGCAGTTTGACAGGTGACTGCGTTGTTGCACTGTTAGTAACACTGATAGGGAATGC